>JADRCC010335967.1:8694-19676 GCA_019843855.1 Hylomyscus alleni | reverse complement strand
TTTTGAGACAGGGTTTGTCTGTGTAGTCCTGGCTGTCCTGGAACTCAATCTGTAGAGCAGGCCAGCCTTGAACTCATAAATCTGCTTGCCTCTGGCCCCTGAGTACAGGGAGTACCTCGCCTTGGGTAATACTGTTTTAACTGACACTATCGAAAATATTAAGTAACTCCATCAAAGTCCACGGGCTCTCCTCCTCTCAGCACATCATTCAACCCAGACCTCCGTGTGGACATCTAACCATGTCCACTGTGAGAAAGCAATAAGCAAGGATTACTTTCTTCTGATTTTCATAGTGCTACATTTTGCTGTCCATCAACCTTATTCTGTGTAACTTGCAGAATGGCTTTGACACAATTAATACTTTGTAATCCAAGAGCCCAAGGACTGTATACAGGCTATATAAATCACTCTTTATGTTACAAACAGACTCCCCAGTCACTGGCCAGCAGACCTGTCTCACATACCCATCAATAAAGACAGCTTTCAAACTCTATGAGAGAATCTGTCATTCTACTGCATTGCTCTTGGGTGATGAACACATTAACTGCAAACAAACTAGAGGGACAGGAAGAAGTGTCTGACCCATTAGCAGCCATCATTGAAGTAGCCATCTTCTGTGAGCCTTAGGGGCCATTCCAATATCAATCACGTGGTACCCAGAGTGAGATGTAAATTCAGAACAGGAAAAGCAGCAGAGGCAAGTTGAGAGAGAGTAGGTCTTGAGGTCATGGGCTCTAATGTTCTGTTTAACCTATAATTCACCTTTAGGAGTATTTTTATCCTCATAGAGAGTGCAAAAGCAGTTGTAGAAAGCTTGCTCTCCAACTGTGGAATGCAAGACAAACAGCAATACTGTGTGAGACCATGACCCTGGTCAGCACAATGCCCTCTGGTACTCACCGGCACACTTCGTTCTTGTTCTCAGAGCTGGCCCAGGAGATCCAGTGCCGCCTTCCCCTGGTCTGGTGAGGAGCACACTGATCTCATACTCTGTGTCTGGGTCAAGGTGCCCAATCTTGTAACTCGTGGAATCCACTGGCTGCCGATCATTCCAGCTCCCGCTGGCTGTGCAGTACTCAACCTCGCGGGCCACAATGGGTCCATCCCCATTGATGGAGTTGGCATTGAGCTGTATCCATAGATAGGTTGCTCCGACAGAGGCGAGCTGAGGTGGGGCGATGGGAACAGGCGGTTCTGAAAGCAAACCAGAGACCTTTGCTTTGTATTCAGTTGATAAAGAGTTAGGCACACATTCATGATGTCAGAGTAGAACATATTAGAAATCCAGGGATGAACTGATGAGAGAAATTTGTGCTTTTTAATATGCATGTGTATAGTGTTAATGATTTAAACAAGGTTCAACCCTTACCTCTAAAACACTAATGGAGGGGATAGAGAGATGGCTCAATGATTAAGAACATTTATTATTCTTACAGAGGACCTGGGTTTGATTTCCGATACTCACTCAGTTGCTTACAACCATCTATAATACCAGTTTCAGGAGATCTAGAGATCTAGGGCTATCTGTTCTTCCATGGTGTATGTATGCAAGAAAACCACTAACACACATACAATAAAATGAATCTAAAACAAATAAAAATAAATAAAATCAAAGCTAACTTGAGCTGGGCATCTGTACTCCCAGCTACTTAGGAAACAGGCAGGAAGCTCACTTGAACTTGAACGTTCAAAACAAATCAAGACAAAACAAGACATGGTCTCAAGGGAGAAAAAGAACAAAAAAGAGGTGGGGATATGGCTCGTTGGTAGAGAGGCTGTCTAACATGTAAAAGGCCCTGGGTTCGATTCCGGGCACTTCACCCAGTGGCTGCAGTGGTGAATTCCTGGAATTTCAGTGCTCTAAAGCCAGAGGCTAGAGGATCAGAAGTCTATAGGAACCTTCAGAGACTTCAGTAAGTTTGACATTTGACTATATGAGTTACTATCTTAAACAACAACAACAACCAAACCAAACAACCAAAAACACAAACAGCAACACTTAACCCCACCTAACTTGTTCAATAAGTGGGCCCATAACCACCAGTCTTAGGACACCCTGCATGTAAAAATATTGTACATGAAAGATTGTTTTCTTGTCTCTAAAGTCACGGCTGAAGATCCCCTGAGAAGCGTTATTGAAACATTAGGACATATTCCATTGACAGCCTCTCACTGAGAATCTTCCAACATCCTCAAAGGCATGTGAGTTTTCTACATCATTAAACTGAGTTAGCACATGCCTGTAATGTCAGTCCATGGGATTGATGGAGGCAGGAGGAACAAGAGTTTAAGACTAGCCTTGGGCACTTTAGGAGTTCAAAGCCACTTTCCCTTATGTTTATATTCCCAACCATTTTAAGAACAAGGGAGAAATTATAGTTTATCACTTCAGAAATCCATTTCTGATGTGACTCAGTTTCTCCCAAAGATGTCATAATGGGTGCATCTAACTGAAGATGTAGATAATAAAGTTTACCACTGCCGTCTATAAGCTTGCTTCCACTATTGGTTTTACTAAAAGTAGCAGAAAGTACTAGAGTAGCCAAGGCTGCTCTGAGTCAAACTACAACCAGATCAATACAAGTTGAAGGAACTAACAGCAAACACTCCCTGACCCTAGAGAGTCTCCTGCTCTGGACGGGCTATTTTCCCCTTCCTTGTCTAAGGGGAGGGTTGGCCATTTTACCTATAAATTACCTCCCATCTTATTAGTTAGACGCTAGCTGAATGGCCCTCCAGGCACCAAATGAAGGAATTCTGCATGTCCTCGACACTGTGAGTGGTACTCCACATGATGGATGAGGTCATGTAAAAAATTATCTATTTGTACTGCAATGGATTGTTATTCAAGAAAGCCACAAGATCTCCTGGGTTTTGCGCAGGGGTGTTTTCTACAGGTAGTTTGTGCCTTTTAGTGCTTTTCTTCCTATTTCCCTGACCTGCCTCCTGCTACTGCAGAAATGCTGGCACTAACTTGCTTGCTACAACTTCCCCTACCCGCTCACAGGGCAGACATGATCAGTTGATTGCAGAAGTTTCCTACTGACTGAGACCACAGGAAAGCTAGCAACTTGTGAGGCCTGTCCCTGGGATAGATTGACCCCACTAATCCACACTCTCAAAATAGCATCAATTCTTTGTCCTTTCTTGTGGACATGGGGTGTCTTTGTTCTCTTTCATGTGATAAAGTCACATTGACTAAAAATAGCTCATTAGAGAGAGTCACACTAAGGCATCATGATTTAAGTGTGTTTTGATTACGGCTGTGATGGAACACTGTTACAAATGTGATGTAAACAAACTAAAATATTTTTCTCATTGTTTATTCCCTGGAAGCTTTGTGCTTTAAACAGTTCTGACTTAACTTACTATTAATTTGTAACACCAGGCAATTCCTTGAATAAGACATGCAATGTGATTTTTTTTTATTTTAATAGTGCAGCCAGAAAAAAAAAAAATAGTGCAGCCAGCTGTCTTCAGTCAAAAAAAAAAAAAAAGTTAAGCTAAGAATGCATCTATGACAAAAAGTAGACTGGGACGAAAGAAGAGTTAAGTATTCTTGTAGCTGAAAACAAGTATTGTGAATCCTCATTCAAGCCAGAGCTGGGGGCAAGGTCACAGGGGTCATGGTCCATCCACTCACTTGGATAACCTTACTAATATTCTAAAATGAAAACTACTTCAGCATGGTTTTTGCCCAGAGAGTACTTTATACATTAATTCCCTATTACTAAGAGATGCTCATGGGTAAATCAAATGGAAAGTTCACCTAGAACCTAAAAACAGTTGGGGCAGAAATTCAACACAAAAAAATAAGTCAGTATTCGAATTTTGAAAGAAAAAATATCACAGGAGAGGGAAGGATGGCTAGAGAAAAGGGGGGAATCTCGATCTAAACAAAGCAATAAAAAAAATCTAACTTCTTTCTTTTATATAGGAATTAAACCTATTTTAATTTAACATTCTTTTTCAAAAATGTAACATCATTAAAGTAGTAGAATCCAGTATATTATCTCCAATATTTGTGGCAGACCTGGTAGCAAAAGCCTGAATCTCAGTTACTACAGACATAGAAACTGATCAACTGCAGGTTCAAATCTAGCCTGAGCAACTGAAGTCTATATGGAAATATGGTTATAGACATATAAACAAGAGGAGACAAATCTGACATCAGGGCCCACCCACAGCAGATGTTGCCGGCCTTGGTACAGTGTGGAGATGCAAAGCAGTGAATGGTAGCACATCCTGTCAATCATCCAGGGAACCTACCCCGTGCTGTCCTCAGACAGGAAGAGGTGGTGCGAGAAGCTGAACAAGAGCGCATTCATTGCCTCTACCTGTGCGTTCCCTGGTAGACTAGAATCTTCTTTTACTTGTAACTCCCAACACATCAACTTTCTCAAGGAAAGTTGGTGCCACATTTGCAATGGTTAGGAAGGACAAAACAGGAAGTCTTCACCACGTGGGCCAGTCTCTGGAAAGCAGGGCAGCAATTGTAACTCCTGCAAGGGGATCATCCCAGAAAAGTGCACGGAGATGGAGTGTGAAGGGGAAAAATATAAAGAACATAGAGAGGTGGGGGAGGGGAAGAGGAACGGAAGAAAAAGAAAGGAGAGAGGGGAAATGAGGAAAAGGAAGAGGTGACGTCAGCTGGGAGCACCCAGGCTATTCCATCCACAGTCTATTCCACACTGTGGCACCTCGACTCTCACCAGAGCTTTCACCAGATCAGGGTCTGTGCGATGCCGATGAACTTTAGTTCTGCTGTGAATCTTAAGCTTCAACTCAAAATTTCATCCTGGCAGTCTAAACTTCACTGCACATAAAAATGTAGTGTGGCAAAATATATGACTCAAGTAAATATTTAGTGTGTTCTTCCTTCTGCCAAACATCCATCAGTGCTACGGCGACTGATTGTCAAGTTAGAGTCACTGATAAGCCAGCATTGTGTCTTTCAAGCTGAGCAAGAGGAGACAGGAACTCTACCACACAGGAACAAGATTTCCAAGCCCCCTGTAGTGTTTATGATGGAGGCTATACCTAGCCATTCTGGTTCTATCTGGATGTGGTGGAGGGATGGAGGGTTAAATAAACGACATGATATTTACAGTTTTAAATTTTGGAAGGGTGGTCCTGCTGTGCAATCCCAAATAAAAATTATGGAAATGAACGGCCCTGTCCTTCCTCCTCCTCCTCAGGGCCTGACACCCACTCACCATCAGCTTACTGTGCACACGTGTGCTTTCTGCCGTTGAACTTCCCATCGGCCCTATCATAGCCCATGTCTGTTTAACTTGTTCTGCCATGCAAAGCCAGGATTCTTTAAAACTGGCTACAAATTTGCTGTTAAGAGAGCTGTCCACCTGGATGTGATCAAGTTTGTGGTCCATATTCAAGAGAGGCAAATATGTGAAAAGAAGGCATAGCCTTGAGGAAGTGGCTTGGTAGTACCACACATGGATCTAATGTTCCATCCCCTACCATTGAAATACTGGAAAATAAAATATGAGACATTATTAGCCTCCCCCAAGAAAAAAGGGATGCCCTGTCGCAGTTGTCTGAAACACCAGCATGGGGCACATACAAGCTCAAATTATTCTATCTGGGCCCCAAGTGTTGCATTAGTATCTTTTGGTGGGATAAACTTCTCTGCCCACTGAAAACTGCATTAAATGAGCTAAAGAAAAATTATTTTTGTTCTGTTTTTTTACCTTTCATCCACCCTCCTGTCTTGAATATAATACTCAATTTTCCAGTCACACAGCATATAGGAACGAAGCTTAACTGGGACATTATGAATGCTAAGACACTGCTATCAATGGTGTCCATGATATATCAGGGCTTTTTATACAGACGTTGCTTCATTTTATTAACCACCTCGCTATCATAAACACCCGGCCTGGTGAATATTTGCATTTTAAGTGATTTTCTATCAGAGGGAAAAAAATTCATTCCTTAAAAAAAAATTATAGGTTGTAATCTGTATTCACAGAGCTGGCGGCAGCCCTGGTTGAGAGCACAGTCACTGCCCTGTGTGCTACTAAACCAGCATCAATCACATGTGTTTTCCGGGAGCATTGCTCACATGCAAAATTTGTACTTAAAATGCAATCCATCACTACAGCCTAACACCAAACCACCGTTCACAAACAGACAGGATAAGTTTGAGCATAAACGAATAATGAGCAAACAACTAGGTGAGTGTGTCTGTTTTAATAGGCTATGTGGGGGAATAAAAACACATTAAATACCTTTAACTACCAATTCTGCATAGTTCGATATCCCGACACCTCCTTCCGTGCGAATCATGCAGCGGTACTTCCCAGCATCTCTCTTGGTCGTGTTTACGACGTTAAATGAGGCTATGAATCTTCTGGAACTAGTCACCTTTATCTCCTTCAGAGGAGCGTCTCGGACATCAATTCCCTGTATCAGTGAAAGGACAGAAAGGGGCAATGTCAGCGGTCACATCAAGATAGTCAGACACCGGATGGCGATTACCAAAGGCATACTCATGCAAATCTTGGTTCAATTATTTATCCCCAAGGGTAGCTGCTCCATAAGAAATAGCGATTCTGACTTCATCAACAAAATGAAGATTGAGGCCTCCAAAATCTAGCATGTAGAAATGTGCTGTCTGTAACCTTTCCGTATATTAAATAAAATGACCTGAACATGGAAGAAAGAAAAATATACAACTTTCCAGCAGGGCAGTGGTGGTACACACCTTTAATCCCAGCACTTGGGAGGCAGAGGCAGGGGGATTTCTGAGTTCGAGGCCAGCCTGATCTACAGAGTGAGTTCCAGGACAGCCAGGGCTACACAGAGAAACCCTGTCTCGAAAACAAAATAAAACAAAACAAACAACAACAAAAACAACCTAATCTTTCCACTTTTATTTCTACAAATATTTGGTTCTTCATAATAACATCTTATCTTACATTTTTATCTTTGGTTAGAAGACAAAATCAAGTCACCAACTACCCTGTTACTAACCCCAATTTCTATATGAGCAACTAAACCATTACCAAAAGTAGTACTACAATCTCTTTTAGGTAGAGCCCTCACCGCGTCTGCAGGGACTGGACTCAGAAGACTAGCCCAAGTTTTACAATGCTTTTCCCAGATACATAAAACCTACAGAAGTAGATGCTTGATAACTACCCGTCTCTGACATATAATGAGGCTGAAGTCTCTCTGAACGTCCTGTGGTCTCCAGTCCCCAGGAGGAGGGTTCTGCTGTGGGGAAGTTTTGTGTTTTCTTAGTCCCATACGCCAAGTTAGCCTTTTATTTACACTCTTGGAAATCCAATCATTGCAAGAAGAAAAAGCCAAAAAGGACATTAATAAATTCAGTTCTTAATAAGTCTTGGGAAGTCTGTTATCTTCTTTATGCTATTTATATTAGTATGTAGCAACAGATGGAGATCAAGGGTTATATATGATGCCAAACCCTATGCCAGTTGTTCATTGAGAACCTATGCTTTGAGTGCCAAGCTGTGCATCCATGGTTACAATGCTGAGCCACTGACAGACATCTTCCAGTGATGACCAGAAGGGAGAGGGAAAGACTGGTGGCTGGCAGATGGCAGAAGGTAGATTGCCTACAGATACTGTGGGCAAGACAGGATGATCTGAATAAGCGATGTGTGAATGGAGGGTAAGTCAGAAAGTAGCCAGACAAAGGGTTACTAAGGGAAGACTACCTTAGTCACACAAAGCAGCAGCAAGGGAAGCCAGATGTGATCAGAAGAACTGACGGTCATGAAGGTAGCAAGAGGAAGCTGGATTTTCAAGCTACACTAAAATATTGTCATTTACTGCCATAAAAAATTCAAGGCTACAGGACAGTGAAGTCCATCTGCATGGTCCAGTGACTTATACCACACAAACCAACAAACAAAACGGCGTTTATTTATAATACTCTGGGATAGTCATTCTTAACCTATGTGAGTCTGGGGATTAGCCTAACTCGGGTGCTAAGCTGAATGCCACCATTCAAAGAGATGTATCTTTGCAGGCCCCCATTTTCCTTACTCACGGAGAGATGTCTCAATTAACTCTCAGGGCCGCTGTGAAACACGAAAGATGTATGCAAGGTCACTGACATAGTGATTGTCCCCACACATCCCCATCCTGGCCTGGACAAAAGGAGCAGCAAATTCCAGGAGAAAGCAGGCAGGATGTCAAAATCCCGCCATTTTTTTTTTTTTTTTTTTTTTTTTTTTTTTTTTGATACAGTGGTGACGGCAGCCTCAGACTGCAGTGTACAGAAACAATGGGATTGCTAATGCTAAAGCACGGAATGAAATAGACTCACCCAGTCACTAGAAAACCACAGGGCCCCCACATGTTAGGTGCTGCTGTAAAACACACAGGATGGAGGAACAGTGTTCCTACAGCAGTTAGCTCCCCAAAGAAGAGGCTGAGCCACATGCTCTGTGCTTCCTCCCAGGCAGCTCTTGCTTAGACAGGGAGAGAGCAGTCAGGAGTGCTGCACTAACAGAGTTCCTGATACTCAGAAGGAAACATTAGGAGTGGAGAAGAAGGGTTCCACATACATTATTTTTGGCATTGACTATAAAAGCAGCTTTATTTATAACTTAAAGAGTAAAACAAGGATACAAACCCTCATGTATCTAGAATTGTGTGTTTTGCTAAACTTAAAACTTTGATCTAATAAATAGCACCAAAATGTTAGAACAATGGGCTTGCTAATGAGAGAGAGAGAAAGAGAGAGAAAGAGGGGAGGAGGGAGGGAGGGAGGGAGGGAGGGAGGGAGGAAGAGGGAGAGAAAGAGAGAGAGAGAGAGAGGAATTAGTATTAACAATACCTATAAGAGAAAGTGTCCCTCTTTGAATTCTTAATCTCTGGTAACCTTTGATCACCTCATAATCAAATCAAATAGAAGAGACCTTCTATTGCAGCCTTTAAAATTGAAATCTTTCACCTTTCAAGTTGAAAAAAAATAAAACCTAACCTCTTGCTGATGAGTGAAAGAAACAGTCAGCCCTTCTGAAAGACAGCCTGAGTGTCCATTAGCATTGATTTTATTTACTAAAGATGTGACAAGCAAAGCCCAGGGCATTAACTATGGCTTTATTTACCTAAGTATATACTCAGAAGAATAAATATATTTTGTAAAACTTTGTGTTTACTTTTTTTCCCATTTTGACAATGATCCTGTAACACGTTTTGTAACAGAGTTGCACCCTGATCCCTGACCGTAGCTCAAGGCTGTACCACGGGCTCCAAGGGACGGACCCTGCTTCGGCATTTGTATTTTTGCAGTTGGGAGTCATTCTTCCTTCACACTGTAGTGCGACTCTGTAAAATGCAGAGCTTCACACACCATCAGCTCCACACAAGGCTAATGCATCTGTGAACTCCCAGGAAGAAGTCATAAACAAAGACTCCCCATGTCCTTAACCACACAGAAGAACCCAGCTTCCTCCTGAGGAACAGCACAGGGGCAGGACAGCCTGCACCCACCACTGAGCATCAGGCAGCTAGCCTTCCTGAATGTGCAGCACATCACTGCACACTCTTGGTCCTTTTGACTAACGGCTATTTCAGAGGTTTCTGAGGTGCCTCTCAGCTAACAGTCTCAGTCAACTCATCAGGAGTGTGGTGGGCGGAATGGCACCCCCAACAGCATCTATAGTCCTGCCTTCAGGATGTAAGAGTGTGATCATTTCAACGCTAAAAGCAAGTTTGCAGACATGATGGAAACAAGGGTTTAGAGACAGATGGTGTGCTGGGTTATCTGGGCATTCTATGGCCATGGGGGGTTCTCATAAGCAGAAACTGGAAAGTTGAAATTAGAGGAAGGGGCCATGAAGAGCAGAGCACATATCGCCCCAAGGATTTGCAGAAAAAAAAAAAATCAACCTTGATGTCACTGTCCACTGAGGCCTGCAGATTTTGGGAAGTGCAGGTGATGGTGCCCAGGAGTTTCTGCTCATTTGTTACAGTTGCACTAAGAAATTAAGACAAGCAGCCACTGAGGTAATGAAGTGCTGAATGGCTTGCGTGACATGTAGATGTTGTGATCTTAGCGTCTCAGAGCTGCAGAGCAAACAGTTAAGGTCATGTTGAGTCTCTTACAAAGGGGAGAGTTCAGCCCAAAGCTAGCCCAATTTGGAATTGAAGATTTTGTAGTTGCTAATCAGTTGTGGGATTTGTTGTATTATCAATCTAAGTCCCTTCTCAGCCAAGCGATTTACAAATATTTGGAGGCCCAAAACAAATGCTCAGAGTTGGGCACATCCTCTCAATCTCAAAGACTTAGGAGAAGACAACATTAATCAGCCAGCTATCGTAGGCTTGGCATGAGGGCAGACAGACATAGGGTTCCTGAGTGGAACCAAGAGTCCAGACACGAAGCCTCACGGCTATCATACACTGATGTGCACTGTGATTAACAGACTATTTGGATGGGAAAGAATGGTGTTTTCAACAGTGGTAGTGGAGAAACTGAATAGGCATTGGCCCAAAATTAAAAAAATAAAAAAATTACATTATTAGCCTTTCAGCATGCAGGAGCTAACCTGAAGAGATAATACTCCATAAAGGGAAAACTTTAATGATCTGCCATCTAGCCCTGTTTGCTTTTTTTTAACTGTGATGCCAAAATCACAGGCACCAAAAGAAAAGTGATCAGTATTGCATGAAAATCAGAAATTTCAGTGTATAAAGAATTGCTGTTTGGATGGTAACATGGCTCAGTGAGCTAAGACATTGCTGTGCAAACATCAGCAACTGGAGCTCAGATTCCCAGAACACACATAGATGCCAGAACACACATGCAGCAGTACGCCTGTAATCAAGAGCCTGGGATGCAGGGAATCTCTGCAACAAGCTGGGTAGCCAGAATAACAGAAATAGGGAGCTCTAATTGCAGAGAGACCCTACATTCATAGACAATGTGAAAAACAATCTAGAATACCATCTAATGTTAACCTTGGGCTTACAAACACACA
>JADRCC010335457.1:0-15969 GCA_019843855.1 Hylomyscus alleni | reverse complement strand
TAAAATTTAAAAAGAAACAAGTGGAAAATGTTGGCAGCCAGTGTTTAAAATCACAAGATAATTTAAAGTTTGTGGCCAGTGAAAGGATATTCAGACAGACAGGGTGGAGTTGGATCTATTGGACTTACTGCCTACTTTGTCCATACAGGTGCAGATAGGGAAAAGCCTTACCCATTCCCGCACATGTTATTAAATGCTCTTTCTCCTATAGCATGAGCCTTACATACATCCTGTCCAGGCCTTTCCTGAAGCTCCCTGACCCCTTACTGTGGGAGCATGGACAAAAGTGAGGAAGTGTGTTTGTTCCTCATTTGCTGTGTTCGGCAGAAGAGCTGAGACTTCTGAAGAGAAGAGCAGAAGGTGTTAGTGTTTTTTACTGTGTGACAAGTCGCCTCATACTTAATAGCTTAAAACGACAAGTGGTTCCATCTCAGTTTCTGTGAGTGAGGAACTCATGAGTCCCTCTAGGGGTTTCTGTCTCTGGATCTCTCTTGAAGCCACATTCTTATTGTCACCCAGGGCTGTAGCTAGGGGTCATTGGTGTCATTGAGGTATGGGTATTTCCAGGCTTGCTGATGTGGCTCTGAAGGAGGTCTGACCTTCTTTCTGTTGGGATTCAGACCTGGGACAAACAGCTGAGGTGCATATTTAACAAACAAAGTGCACCTGGTCTCCAGGTTCTCCCAGCATCCCTCAGTACCTATCTATTACTGGGCATGGCTGGCACACCCTGCCTCTGTGCTGAACTTTCCAGCCCAGGAGAGGAGCTTCCCCTCCCCTACAAGGTCTTCCCTACACAATCCAGATATTTTAGTCAGTCTCTCTGTCTCTACCTCCCTTCCTCCTTTCCTCCCTCCCTCCTTCCCTCTCTGCATACACAGATTCTTTCTCTCCCCCCTCTTCTATCTCCTTCTGCATGGCAACTTCCCTGGCTTCATTCTTTGGGACCAGTGAACTCACCCAAGAGCTGCCCTACCAAAACCTGTCTTTATACTTTAAATTGGCTTGAATTGGCTCATTTTGTCAGCAGAGATAACCTATCACTTACTGTAGCCCAACCATGAGTGAGCCTTAATGTCATGACCTTACTTTTGAACTTGCACATCCCTATTTCTGCCATGCTTTGTTTGTTGCATAGACAAACAATTGCATTGTGGGAAGGGAGTGCCCCAGGTCATGATTTCCAGGAAGCAGGCAGGATCATAGGGTCTTTCTTGGGCCTTAACTATGCCAGGAGAAAACTTGTTACTTAAATTCTCTTTGCAGAAGGAAACCCAGCCTCCTGTATTTGCATTCACTAAGAGGTGGTGAGCTCACCTGACCTGTGATAGTGCAGAGGCTGTGAGGAAGTAAGAGGGGAAATGATTCTGAAGTTGAGGACTAGATTCTTTTGATGACACATTCACCAACTTAGGTAGAAGTTCTGTAACTTCTCTTTGATTAGGGATAAGATGTCGAGGTGTGATAATGGTGGAAATCTTTGGGACAGAATACCACTCAGTGGGGACACAACGAGGTTTGCAGTGACCACAAACAAGCCTCTCCTTAACCTCCACTCCAGGGATCCCCCGACAGGTGCCTGATTATGACTTGACTTTCTTTAACTTCCTTGCCCTGTTATTATCCACCTGCTTATTTCAGTAAAACTGGCAAGATGTATATTTTGATCTGCAAGATCAAGACTTTGAATTTCCTTCAAACCCTTGGGTGAGCTGCTGAGATCAAGTTCACAGAATATCTGTCTGGGGCACAAATTTTGCCTCTGGTGGAGAATGAGACTTCCAGTTTCCTGGGTTGGTGGGAGATGGCAGGGGCCTCCTGGGGAAGAGTTGAGCGGCTGCTGCATCAAAGGGAGTTCTTGTTTGTATGTTTTGTTTTATTTCAAAATGGTTAATCCTCCAGTGGAATTTTGTAATGAAAACTCAGATACAAGCTGGCATAGTGGCACACGCCTGTAATCTTAGCCCTCAGGAAGCACAGGCAGGAGATCTCTGAGTTTGAAGTCACGCTAGTCTACACAGTGAATTCCAGGCCAGCCAGGGCTACACAGTGAATTCTAGGACAGCTAAGGCTACCTAGAGAGACCTTGTTCCAAAGGTCTCTCTATAAAACAAAACATAAAAACAAGCAAAAACTGTCTTCGATGCAGCCACTGACTTAGCAGTGAGGCACTCTGACAACATCTTGCTGTCAGTGTTGAGAAGTGGCACACACTGTCACCCCAGTTTAGGTATAGTCATCAAGTGGAACTGGCATTGTGTTGTGTGCAAGCAGCTGCCGGTTATGAGAATGCGAATTCTTCCACAGAGATTATATTTATGTTAGAAACCCCTCTTTATTGTTAGAACCTTTCAACAGATATTGCAAAGTCTTCTGTGGGAAAACTAGAAGATTTTTGAATGAACAAATATCCTTCAATATTTTAATGCCTTCCTTTAAATGCTCTGTTAAAGAACTCGCTGTCTGTCTTCCATAGGCTATTTTCCAAGTCTGTAGCATGTATGTTACTCAACCCCACAGTGCTGAGGGAGGGTTGCTGAAGATGTGCAGATCGCTAGGTATCATCGACATATTTGCTGTTCTTCATGGAGCTGTGGATTCTGTTACTAACTAGGACTTACTCTTTTAGGTGCCCACTGATGGCAATGCCGGGCTGCTGGCAGAACCCCAGATCGCCATGTTCTGTGGTAAACTCAACATGCACATGAATGTGCAGAATGGAAAGTGGGAGTCAGACCCATCAGGGACCAAAACCTGCATTGGCACCAAGGAGGGCATCCTGCAGTACTGCCAAGAGGTAAGTCCCCAATGGTGGATCACCAGCATTCATTAAAAGGATTAATTCTTATATCTTATATTCATACTTTCTTTCATAATAAAAATCTTGGTTCCTAATGACCCACTGTACCCTTAATACGGTTTTTCTTTACTCTCCAGTTCACACATTTACATATTGTGCTGTGTTATGACCATCAATAAACTGGGTAAAATTTAAGCTTTCAGAGTTTAATATGTTCTACTGTGGCTGTGTAATAAAGGAAGCTAAAAGTGCTAGATTTAATTTTTTTTTTTTTGCTCAGCTTCTTTGATATATTTTAGTACATTTACAACTTGATATTTTTCTAGCTTTTCTCTCCCATATTATTGTGTCTTTGAAATAAACATTCATACTGATAATTCTAGAAAATATACAAAAGATCACTGCCACTTCATCCTTTGATGATGCACATTTTTATTCTTTAAAACATATCATTTTATTTCATGTATATGGATGTTTGCCTGTGTACATGTCTGTGCACCATGTGTGAGGCTAATGCCCAGAGAGGCTCCAGAAGAGGCTGTCACATCTCTCGGGACTGGAGTTACCAAAGTACAGTTGTGAATTTTCATACGGCAACTTGGAGAGGGATTGAAGTTTCCTTTTCTGAAATGCTTGGGCTCAGAGTATTTGGAATTTTATAGAATTTGAAGTATTCAAAAGGTCACGTTGAGTTGTTTTGTGGATGGGACCCAAGTGAACATGAAATTCTTATCTGTTTCCTGTATACCTCATGCATACAACCATAAGGTCACTTTATGTGGTGGTTTTAGTTTGGGCTCCTTTTGGGTTGCAACCTGTCACATGACATCAGATAGGAATTTCCTACAAATAGAATCAGAGCAGCCGTCAAAACGTGTCTGGTTTTGGGACATTTCTGATTTCATATGTTTGGACCAGAGGTGCTCTGTTTTCATTTACCTTTCCTTTCTCACTAGCTTGTTTGAAAAACTTGTCCTACCACTATATGACATTAGAAGGAAGCTGTCTCTTCATGTAGCTACCTGTCTGTACCCTAAATTCCCCATGATTCCAAAGTGCTAACAGTGACCCACTACTTCAGTAGACTTCAGCAGAGGCCAGTAGAAAGGCTGGATACACACTTTGTCCATGATGTTGACTTCTGTCTTTATATGAATGCCTACTAGTGCCTGCGAATCATCACGTACACCTGTGTTTTCCACAAAATACCCACATGTTTTTAAGCCTATGAATATTGGCCCTACAAAAATTATTTTCCTTCACTCTGGAAACATCCCTCATTTCCTGCTGCACTTAGCCCAGTCACGCCTGGGTAGCTTCATTTTCTGTTTTAGTCTGTGGTTTGTGCAGGGATGAGCCATAGAGTGGTTCTTTCCACTCCAGACTGCCTGCTTGTGGGTAGCCATGGGGGAGGAGCAGGGGAAAGCCTTTTGGCTGACTTCTTCTCTTTGCAGCTAATGTAGCTTTCATCTGCTTTTGCTCACCACCTGTAGCCGATTGGATAAGAAATCGCTAACATATCAAGGAGTTGTGAGCCATTTTAATGAATTTGGTCTGCATTCTATAAACAAAAGTCACCGAAGCCATTCATTGGCTTAATGTTTGAAGAAGAGGAGAGACGAGGTTGGAATTTCAGAGTCAGCCCTATTCTTTATATCACTGTAGAACATTCCAGACACCTGGTCCCAAGCCTATGTGATGGAGTCTCCAGTCCCCATATTTTTTGTACAGCTTGAGCACTTGAAATGTGGCCACTTAGATCTGTACTGTTGAGATAAACGCATGCAAAACATAAATGTTTTGGAAATGTAATACCAACAAAGGCATACATTGCAGATTTCACTTTGAAATGACTATATTGTGTGTAGCTATTCAGGGTGTCATAAGGCTGTTACAGTCAAACTATATGGGATTAAAATTGGTTTCACCTCTGTGTTTTTGTTTTCGTTTTTCATGAAGCTGGAAAAAAAACTTGAATATACACGGGCAACTTGTACATATCTCCACTCAGCAGTGACTTGGCTTGTTCAGTGTCACAGTGATAGGGCTGTAATCAATTCATGATCCTGTCATTGGAAGAATAAGAGGGAAATGAACTGGGGAGTTCCCACAGACTGCAGCTCAGAACTTTGTTGGTAGTTTTGACTAAGAGTTCTTTGAAGCCTTTAAATTGTTCAAACTGGGTGTGGTGGCCCTCTCCTGTAATCCTTACACTTGTAAATCAGAGCCTTAGCTATATAAGAAGATGTCGTCTCAAAAGCACAAATGAGGGAGATAGAGAGATGACTCAGCAGGTTAGGGCGCTTGTTCTCTCAAAACAGGCAGGTTCAATTCCCAGCACCCGCATACCATGGCTATCTCTAGTTCCTGGAATTGTATACCCTCTTATGGATTGCATGGGCAGCAGGCACACCTGTGGTACACATTCATACATGTGAGCAAAACACACATGATATAAAGTAAGTAAATATTAAATTAGTATCTTTAAAAGAAAGAAAAGAATCTTGCTAGAATATTTCAGTGCATGGAGATGATATAAGAGCCAGTGTCTTCCTCTTTGAAACACTTGCCTCTCCATGCTAAGATGCCCTCCACATAGACCCACTCCTTAACAGAACAGGAGCACAGCTCAAGGCCCAAGGTCTCAGGGCTGTAACCTGACACGGCAGGGTGATGATGTCATCACTTGCAATCCCTTTTTATTCTTAACAAAGCCTCAGCCTCAGGGCCAAGGGCTCGTGTTCTTTTTAACCCATTTAAATGACACTTCTGGAAAGGAGCCTTGGACTAGACCTTGGGGAACTGCAACATTTAAGGTGAACAAAGAGAGTCATGAATTGGCCAGAAACAGGACAAAAACTGGCATGTGTCATGTTCTGGGGAGACAAGCTAAGTTAATTGCTAAACAGAAAATGATGAGAACACAAGTATGGTCAAAAGTGAGAGCAACTGAAATGTAATTTTTAACAAGGTCAGTGTGTGCCTCCATGAAAACTGACCACATGCCCAAAGCAGATCTTCAGTGTTCTTATTAAAGGGAGAAGAGTGTAAGCTTTCAAACTGGCCCAAGTTGACTTGGACAGGTGCAAGGTCTTAGCATGTTTCAGTTGCATGGCTGTGAATAGGAATCTCTGGAATTATTTCCATAGGATAGGAAACACTGTGGCATTGCTCACAGCGTCTGCACCAATAGGCCTGTGAAATCACCACTCATCTCTTAAACCAGTCAGAGAAATATAGCCCTCAAATCAAATCATCTGTCTCCTCCTACCTTTGGGTACTGGACAGCCACATCTATCTGGCTTTTAATGGCTGAATACTGCCTTTTATTAGGCAGGAAGTTATCTTTTCTTCCTTTCTTCCTTCCTTCCTTTCTTTTTTCTTTTTCTTTTTTTTTTTTTTGAGAAAATTAATTTTGATAATTATAAGGACACTATGGATAGTAGAGACAAGTCTAATTGCTACAAGTATGACATGACCAGGCAGTGAAGATAAATTGTAGTCTGAGAAAAGATCTAGATAAAGAGATTAAGGTGAAAGGAGGCAAAGGAAACCATCCTTGCTTTAGTATTTATTTATTTATTGTTTATTTGGTTGGTTGCTTGGGTTTTTTTTTTTTTTTTTTTTTTTTGTTTTTTTTTTTGCTTTTTAATGAGGGCAACTTAAATCAAATGAGACTGAAACAAAATCATGGGAAGAATTGTTGTCTGACATAAAACTCAGGTGTGTGCATAGGAGGAGGCTAAGCATTGCGCTGGATGCAGCTCTGCTGTCTAGTACTTAGGAGGCTGAGGCAAGAGGATTACGAGTCAGAGGCCATACTTGGCTACACCATGAGATTCTGTATCCAAAGAAGGAGTAGGGTGAGCCAGAAGATCCGGAGGTAAAAGGAGATTCTGCTGAATCTGTTGAGTTTTGGAAATGACAAAAAATGATCTTTTTCCAAGTAATGGTTAACTAGGTAGGTTCTATTGCCCAGAGACAGAACCAATGGAACAGCTTGTATGTGAAAGGTTTCTCCTACTTAGGGAAAAATCGTGTGGTGATGGCAGCTTACAAAGGGGAGGAAGCAGGACTAGGCCCCTGAGTTTTGGATTAGAGAACCATCACTGAGTCCTATTTCTCCTGTTAATGCCATTCTTTGTCCTGAGTTTACTCCTCTCCAGGGGCTAAGATGGGTGCCCCTGGGGCTCAGGAAGGTCTGAAGCTGGCAGCCAGTGCTTCTGGGAGTGGCATCCCAACTTTGTTTGCTTTTGTGTATTGTAATTCCAGGGCGAAGGGATTCTGAGTGTCTGTCTTCATGTTGACCACTCAAGGATTTGGCGCCTGCACTGGTGTACTTACCCATGTGGCTGTGTGGTCTGGCAGCCCACAAGGCATGGGAAGAATGGCTGCTAACAGAAGGAGAGAAATGCACAAGGCCAAATGGAATGACCATGAGCCTGTGTATAGTGGCTACAGAGCTAGACGGTTGTTTTGGCTGGCAGTACTGGCTGGGATCCACACTGGGTCTTTAACTGGCACAGAGAAAATGGCAGAGTGGGTGGGGATGACCATTTGGGACCTTTAAATGGAGTTTGACATTGCCTACAAGACTACAAGATATTTTATTGGTGTTTTAGGGTCTCCCTGCCACTCCCCACATTGTTAGCTATCCTGGTATTTTTAATAAATAACTCTCATTTATAGATCTAAACATTTTTGTGTGTTTTGCTAGAACACATTTCTTTGCTTTTATTCCTCCTTTAACTCCATGTTTATATATTAAATGACATTGATTGGCTCATTGCGTGGAACGAGAAGGAAAATAATGCTCAACAATTTTAGCTAAATTGTACTATTTTTATATTTTTTAGGTTAGAATATTAAGGTCTGTTTTGTTGCAGTAATCCCCATGTCAAAGGTTTCTTTTCAGTAGGACTTGTTTAAAGCCAGTGCTTTTAGCCATGTCTTTTTCCTGTATTACTTATTAGGCTATTTCTATTATTATTATTTTGGTGACTTTTGCCTGAATTAGTCATTTAAAATTATTTTGCTTATTACCATAAAAGTGGTCTTCCTTTTGCCATCTCTCATCGCACAGATCCCTTTGAAAAATTATGCAAAGGCCTGGGGAGATGGTTTGATAGGTAAAGTACTGCCTTGCAAGCATGAGGCCAGAGTTCTACCCCTAGAACTCATTGTAGAAAAAGCTAGGTGTGGAGCATAATTATAATCCTAGTGCTGGGGAGCCAGAGACAGCCAACTGGTCAACCTGTCTTACTTGGAGTATTCTAGGTGAATGGGAAACCCTTCTCAAGGGGGTGGGGGGAATAAAAAGATGGATGGCACATGATGCTTGACATCCAAAGTTGTCCTTTGGCCACTACACACATGAACATATGTGGATGCACACACACACAAATACATAGAAATGATCTCTACTCATTACCAGTAACAGGACTAAACAGTTAATAGGTTTTTGGGTTTTTTTTTTTTGTCTCCTGGTGAATTTATTTTGTACATGGACTCTAACCTCTCAAGACTAAAACACAGATGTTTTAGAAGCAATCTGCTGAGTTGAAGGGGCAGCTGTTAGCAGTCTGAGCTTAGGGCAGACAGGAGGAGCTAAACTCATGACCATAACCTCATTTTGACCTTTTGCTAACCAATTAAACTTTCCTGCATGATATAGCTGTAAAAGACGCCTTTAACTGTTTGCTGGTGCTTTGCCCAGGGTGGTGTCTTAATATTGATTCTTTGATGGAGAATTAGCTAGTTCATGTTCGCTGATCTTTCTCACTCCCCTTGGCTTATCTTCCCTGCTATTATTGACTTGCTTTGGAAGTCTGTAACAGTGGCATTTCTGTCCCTTAAGTTCCCTTGGTGCTGTCCTTGGCCAAGGGAAAGACTTAGGAGAAACAGTAATCGTTGATTTTTCACCTCTACTCCTAGGTAACATATAAGACCTTATGAAGTTTGATTGAGAAAATAGTTGTGACTATATGGCCTAATTTGCATGTTTGCTTTAGCCACATGTTTACCAAGTCTTCCAAATGCTTGGTACCTATATATTACCTTCTGCTCCCAGCCATAGTAGTTTTTCTTCTACCCAGTCATTGTTGAAGTACATGCCCCTCTTTTTTATTTTTATGCTTTTTATTAGCTCCATGCAGAGTTTTCTTTTCGTTCCTTATCAAGTACATATTGAGTACTGTTAACCAACGAAACAGTTCTGCATTCCCAAAGTTCACAGGTTAGGCCAATTCTCTTTGGATAGGTTTTAGAGACACAGTCTTTCAGAGATGACTAGTATTGATGATATCATGAAGACAGAGCCCTCTGGGTGGTATTGATGCCCTTACAGAAACAGTAGAGAGCCAATTCTCTTTACTTCCTCATATAAAGAGGTCATGTGAGGATTTGGTGAGGAAATAGAAAAAACTCCTCACCAGCACCATGGTACATTGTTTTCATCACCTTCCTGAACTGTGACAAAATAGATTTCCATTGTTTGAGTTGTCCTGGGTGTGGTATTTTACTGTAGCACATCACCCAGGACTCAGTCTTCAGTAGGCAAAGGCACTAGAAATCCATAGTGCTGCAGAGAGTGACATTTCTAGAGTCATGATTCATAAAGCATTTTGTCTGACAACCAAAGCATGCTGGTAGCCATTTGGTAATGCTTGTGGATGACTTTGTTAGCATGAGACTGAAGTAGGATGGGCAGAGGCATCCTTGTCTAGCCTGAGGGAGCCTCTCCTACAGGAGCACCTGTGGTTTCCGCCTGAGGGACCACTCCTTTCTACTGTTAACAGTTTTAAAGTTGTTAGACAAGAATCATGGATTGCGCGGATTTGCCCTCATTTGATATACCCAACAAAAATGCAAGTGGACCTGCAACCTAGAGAGGAAAATACAGAGTGTAGCTTTAAAATGCTTTAATATTGCCTGCAACTCTCGGATAGAGGAAAATAGCTTTCTCTATGGTCTACTAGAAGTAGAATGCTGACATGGAGAAAATACTTGAATGTAACTTCATAGATTTAATGACATAACAACAGCCATTTGCCCTAATGAGCTGTTGGAGTACCATAACAAATGTTATAGATGAAGAAATGTCAAAATAGAAAAAATCTCAGAGAAACAAATAGTATATATTTTCTACTTGTGGTTCCTACGCATTGTACAGATACATAAAATCATGTCTGCCTATATGACATAACAGTAGTATGAACTATCTATGGGAACCAGGGTGGACAGAGGGACCGTGTAGAGTAGGGTAGGAGAAGCTATGGAGGAGAATATATTTATTGTATTCTAGAAACTTATGTAAGAGCTCCTTATGCATCCTTATGCCACGTACAGTGGATGGACACACTCAAAGATATAAAAATATTAAAAATAAAAGAGATCAAGCCTCGGGGGTCATATCCTCTTGAAAAACCTTAAAACTTAGGGGCAGAAACTGAGACTTGTCAGGTTTCTTTGCACGGCTTTTGGGTAAAATGAGATTTTGTTGAAGAAAAATATTGTTTCATGTACACCAAAGACTTCCGGGTGTGTCCACTTCTACCTCTCAAGACTTTATTTCTTTACTTTAAAGCCATGCAAACCTGGCCAGTGTAGATAAAGACCACTGAGGGCAGGGCTTTGCGTCAGGTGATGCCTTTCCCAGCTTATAAGGGGTGCAAACATGCTCTGCGTCATCAGATTGAGAATGAAACCTAGAAAATGGAGGCAGTGGGAGGTAGCACAGAGGGTCTTGATGGAGATGTGGAGACTCGGGATCCAGATCTTCAGACGTGGGAGCCAAGGGATGTATTAGTATGAGTACTTTTTGGTGGGACATTTCAGTAGTGTGTTTCAAAGGGTGGGCTGACTGGGGAGAAAATTTATTTTATAAACAGAGGTGGGAAAATGGATGTGAAAGATCATGCATCCTCTGAATTCTGTCAGTGACCCCCTGGTACAGTGTATGAAGTACCATGATTCCGGGCAATCCACAAACAGTGTCTCAGAGTGTGTCCTTCCTTCATAACTGGGACAGGCAGATGTTATAAAAGCCAGTTGTTATGAGAAATCATAGACAGCCTTGATCCTCCTCTGTCCCCCTCTGGTCTTAAGCATACAGGATTCTTGCTATTCAAGGCTTCCTGAAGGCAGGGTTGGCTCTTTGAGCATCCACTTGGAACCAGCCTGTGGATCCTACTGAGGATGGGAAAAGTTTCAAGTGGAGGCAGTCGGGTGGATGCACTTGGCTTTGTGTATTTCCTCTACTATTAGATGCTTGGCACATTCTTAAGTAAGTTCTTTCCATCGATAACAATGTCTGTGATTTCTTTAACCTTGTTCCTCTACATGAGTGCTTGCTTTGTGATTAACAGGCCCTAGAAACAAAGGAATCCAGTGCAGAAAAAAAAAAAAAAGAGAGAGAAAAAACTGGCTGTGTGAATTGAATGAAGCCCTTTCCTTTCCCTAACTTTCTATTCTAAAATTTATTATATAAGCCAACATGGGATTCCCAAGAAGAGTTAGTTCTCTTTTTTTTTAACCATTCTTCATTAGTATGAAACAAAATTGTTAAAAGGCAAAAACAGATCGTCCTCATCAATCTAACTATCTTTCAGGGTTGCCTAGTTTGCTTTCTGCTGCTGCGATAAACAGCATGACCAAAAGAAACTTGGTGAATAAAGGGTTTGTTTCAGTTTACAGGTTACAGGCCATCACTGAGGGAAACTAAAGCAGGAGGAATGTAAAGCAAGAATCTAGAGGTAGGAGCTGAAGCAGATCTGGGCCATGAAGCAGTATGGGTTACTGGCTGGCTTGCTCCAGGCCCAGGTTCAGCTATCAGGTCCACCTGCCTAGGGCTGGTACTGCCCACTGATCCAGGATCCTCTTGTATCAGTTAAAAATGAAGCAAATGCCTATAGACATGCCCCCAGGCCGGTGTGATGGAGGCACATCTTTAGTGGAAGTTACTTCTTCTCAAGTTCCCAGGTTTGTTACAAATGGACAGCAGGAGCTAACTGTAGCAGGAGTGTAATCTGTATACTGTTGTTTCACTCTGGTCACTTTCTGGCTTTGTATGCCCAAAATTAACCCACAGATCATAAGCATCATAATTCTGATATTTAAAAGGTCTAAGAATTCATATTAAGTAAAGCAGTTTTTTGAATAGATGGATTACAATTTCTGTGGACGATATGTTATGCACTAATGGTCTATTTGTATTTAAGGATTGCTTGGAATTTAGGACTAAAAGAGATGAAGTCTAAATACTGTAACAAAAAGTATAGTGAGAGTGTATGTTTTAGTAAGCCTTCTGCTGCTGTTATAAAACATTGACCAAATCCAACGAGGGGAAAAACGGGCCTATTTCATATTACACTTCCAGGTCACACTCCATCACTGAAAGAAGTTAGGTCAGGAGCTTCAGTAGGAACTGAAGTAGAAACTATTGAGTGTCACTGTTTGCTGACTTGCTTCCCCTGGCTGGTGTTCAGTCAACTTTCTTAAACAACCCAGGGCCTCCTTCCTACCTGGGGTTGCATCACCCACATCAATCAACATTCAAGACAGTTCCCCACAGACATGGCCATAGACCAGTCAGTCAGGCCCGGGCAATTCCTCCAGCCAACCTCCCTCTTCTCCAGTGACTCTCAGTTGTGTCAAGTTAGCAATAAGAACTGACAGAGAAAACTGATGTATGAGCGAGACAATGTGTGTACATATCTGTCCTTGTTTTCACATCTGTGTCATCGTGCCTTACGTGTTTGGCATCCCCTATTTGTTTTTACCTTGAGTGCTTTGGAAAGGCAATGACATGCCAGCCAAACCCAGCTCCTTCGTGTCTTCCCGCACCGAGTGTGAATGTGCGGAGAAAACAACATATTAATATGCAGTGTCAGATGCAGAATTGGGCCAAATGGTTGGGAAACCCAATCTTGCCTCGCAGGGAACAGGCCCATTCTGCTCCCCTCCCCGACATTGCAGGCATGTTTCATCAGCTGCCTGGGCCTCCCAGCACCTCATTAAGTTGCAAGCAAGGAACGCTTTTCAGCTTCCATTTCTTTCTCAACTAAATTAGATGTTCTGTTTCCTATATCCCCTCTCATTAGCAGAACTGATGGGGAAAACAATTTAAGATGCAATTTTTCATCAGGTTTTAGAAACTTTAAAGTGTGTCATTTAGATCTAGAAACAGAAATGTATTCTCTTCCACACACCCCGTCTCACCTTACACACACCAAAGTTTTAGCAGCTGAGAACGTACTGTTAATGTGGTCTCTGTGTGCTTAGAAAAGGCACCTATATTAGTTGTCAATACCCTGTGACATGCTGCCCAGGAAGTGTTTGGAGTGATGTCTGCCATTGGGGAAACCTTTATTATCATATGGTTTTATTTTCTTCTTGAGCGTGGTCCTTGTACAGTTCAGCCTCAGGGACCGTGCCCGTTCTGCTGGCACAGTGGATGCAGCTGCTCATGCCGTTTGCCTACCTGTTAACAGAATGTCCTGATAGGCAACAGACACATAGGCCTCTTGGGTAGAGACCTAATAATTCTCAACATTAAACAATATAGAGAAACATCATTTAAGACATTACTGCCGTGAATAAAAAACACTGACTGTCAATATCATCTTTGTGTTTTGTTTTGTTTTTTCGAGACAGGTTTTCCCCGTATATTTCTGGCTGTTCTAGAACTCACTCTTTAGACTAGGATAGCCTCAAACTCAGATATCCACCTGCCTGTGCCTCTTCAGTGCTGGGATTAAAGCTGTCTGCCACCACCACACAGCTACAGATTCTACCTTCTAATATGAAACCCAAGATGGTTTCTATATGACCATTTTTCTGGCTTTTAGTATTTGGGAGTTTTTCAACTCTCTTTTAAAAAATAATTTTATATACTGATACTTAACCCCTTAAAGCTATGATGTGACTCTCTGACCTGATAAATGGGCCTTTTTCCCCTTATGCCCTGGCTTTAATTCTTCTAACAGTCCATCTTCAGCTGTGTATTATTGTGTTAGTTTATTCAATCCAAGGTACTGTTAGAAGTATAATCTACTACCTCTGCTTAGAAAAACAATATTGAGAGGGTTATTTTCCTCAAAAAGCATAAAACCAAGTAGCTATCTTATAGTTATTGGGCTTAGCAGATAGTTGTTTGATGCCCAGCACGAACCTAATGCATGTAAAACATTTCCATATTGAATTGTATCAGGATTTAACCAGAAATAACATTAAATATTTGTCAGACATTTACTGTGCTGGCATGGTGAGGAGGGGACTCAAACTGGACCACATGGCTCCTGCCTTCAAGGAGCACATGTTCCAGCAGGTGTCTAGGAGGTAGGACACGGTCAGGCCAGGTGTTGATAACAGCCTTGGCATGAATTGGCCTAGTTATGGAAACAGAAGGATTCACGGATGAGCATTAGTGTAACCAGCAGATGAAGTGGCCCGTTTCCATAGTTTCTACTCAACTTTAAAGGCATAATGCTGGTTTTTAATATATTTGAAGGAGGTATATTGTAAAGGGCTGCTTCCTGGAATCTGAATCCACTTGCTCTGATTCTCAGAGGATCGGTGCTCTTCCGATTCTCATCCTGGCAGCTTCTCTCTCTGCCCCCTTCCTACTTGCCTTCCCTGGATTGCCCTGGCTCTACACCTATCCGCCAAGCCCGGTACTAGAGACAGCTATTTGGTTTTATGCTTTTTGAGGAAAAAACACTGTCATCTAGATAACAAGCTTACTTGCCTTTGCTCTGGCTTATCTGAACACCCAACCAAGTACTCATGTCCTCCAGGGAGAACCTGAACATATATTCAGAACCCCTGAGAGAAATTACATTTTGTTTTCGTCTGGCACCAAGTGGCTATAGCTGTGGAGGCAAAATGTGGTTGCCAAATGCCCTCCATCACAAGGGGACAGGTGCCCAGCCTCTTGAAAGCCTTAAAGTCAATGATAGTGGATGAACCTCATAGGGTGGCTGGGCTAAGCAGAGTCAAGTTTCCTGCCCTGCAGGAAAGTGTGTGTACAGGGGGCAGTGCCCTGGTGGGCATGCACCTACCGGGTCCACAAGGAACACAGATGATTACTATAGAGCATTCACATTGCATCAGACTAGGAAGGGCCGAGGGCATGTTCAGGACCATGGAAAGGACTGTAGCTGAGAGTGTGCATTGAACCTAGTGTGTGTGTTTATACAGTGACTGCTTTGTAGCTTAAGAACATCAGTAGGCACTGGGCGTAGTTGATTTTTCAAGTACCGCACACAGGCCTTGCGCTAAGCATCTGCAAATGTCGCCTTTCAAAGACTTTTGATTTTTGTATGTGGATTTTTGTCTGCAGACAGGTGTACACCCTGTGTGTATTCAGTGACTTCACATCAGAGGAGGGCATTGGATCCCCTGGAAGTGGAGCTACAGGCGGTTTCCAGCTACCAGGCTGATACTGGGTCTCCTATAAGATGCAGATGCTCCTAACTGCTGAAACATCTTTACCTGCACCGTCAAGTCCACTATTTTCATCAAGGAGAGCAACCTCACACACAAAATATTGTAGAAAGGAAAGGACCATGAATAAAGGTTTTTCATGTCTGTTAACCTAGCATTCTGGTACATCACTAGTGACAGCTGTCCCACGAATGGCATATTTTACATGCAAGTTACATGTGATATGTAATGTCTGTGACTGTACATGTAAAGCACATGTAAATTACATGTAATTTGTAATGCATGTGGAAATTGAGAACTGATGCCTAAAGTTATTCTTTAACCTCTGACAATTTCCTGCTGTTTAGAACAGCAAAAATATTATTCTCTTTGGTGATTCCAAATTAATAATTATTCGTCTTTGAGTAAAAGTGACTGAGTCAGATTACTACATCCATGTTACAGATCAGGGAACTGAGAGAAACTGCATGTACCATGGCTGGCATATGCCAGCGTTCGCATACAGGACTATACCTGTACGCATAATACATGTATCCATACTTAAGCACACATACACACACAAAACCCATGGCATCTTTGCTTCCTTTGTTAAAATTTACTGTGCCACAAGAAAATATTAAATGTTGTCCTGTTTCTTGTGGTTAAATATAATGAAGAGTTAAATATTGTTACAAAGTCATTTACATATTAAAATTCATTTAATTTTTTTTTTTTTTTTTTTTTTT
>JADRCC010335322.1:0-12240 GCA_019843855.1 Hylomyscus alleni | reverse complement strand
TTTTTTTTTTTTTTTTGGTTTTTCAAGACAGGGTTTCTCTGTATAGCCCGGGCTGTCCTGGAACTCACTCTGTAGACCAGGCTGGCCTCGAACTCAGAAATCTGCCTGCCTCTGCCTCCCAAGTGCTGGGATTAAAGGCATGCGCCACCACCGCCTAGCTGTTTTTTAACAACTTCCTAATTGTGGTAAACTGATGAAACAGACATTGTTGTAGTTTGAGTAAAATGCATCAACAGCCAGTCCAGGTATAATCTCCAGGAGCGATTTTCTTCATTTCTTTGGCCATTGAAAAACTAATATTTTGCATCCCAGCCACTGCCTTCTATCAGTATAGCTACTAATACTTTCGAATAACATTTGTCATGTTCATCTATAGCTATATAAAGTGCATATGCTACTTTAAGTATGTATAAATCTCTGTACATACCAAATGACTCAAGTTATTTAATTTTGAGATTTTTGTTTCTGTTATGTCTGTGAGATCTTTCACATAATTATTTTTATATGCCGGACCACTGGTCATTTAGGTTGCCTTTCAATTTCATTTCATTTGTATTCAAAGACATCTTTTTATGATATGATTTAGCCTTAATGCAGCTATCCATTTACTAATCTTGTTTAAAGATCAGGCATTAATAGTCACATTTATTTCTAGGCTTTTAGCCACTCGAGACCACTTACCATAAGGATGCCAATTTAGTAATACTAATGCATTGTTGGTGGTCAGTGAGTTCGGCCTTTTCGTTATTTCCCCCTCCCTTAAGCAGAAACGCTTGTAGTCTATTCAGATGGTTCACTACCTTGATCATATTCAGTCTTTGCCTTTAATGCACCATCTTTGGAGAACCTGAGACCATGTGCTCTCTGTGGTGTTTGAAGTCAGCCCTTCATCTGCATTTCCTTCTTAGGCCACCTAGGATAGTGGCTCATCTTTATAAAATGCACGTGCTGTTTCCTTGGGGTTTCTCAGGCGGCATGTATCAAGAGAGATGCAGACATTAATTATCAACTTCTTCTGCTGCACATGGTGGCAGGGTGGAGAATTGGGGATTGAGCATGTAACAGAAAACTTGAAGAGAAAAATGTGTTGTGCTCTATCTGCAAATTTAGCATTCTGTCAGCCTCCTGGTCAACAGATCCCATGCAGAGCTGCCTAAAATGCCCAAGTAAAGCAAAGATGCAGATGTCTGGGACTTGGCAAGGGATATTTGGGAATATCTCTAGGACAGGAGTTTGGCTTCATTAACTGTAATAAAACGTCTGCATACTTAAATCTTTATACGGCTTGAAATTGAACATAAATAAAGCTGTGGCTCAAAGGATCAGAACTAAGGAGAGAGAGAGAAAAAGTCTAGACAGAGAGAGAGAGAGAGAGAGAGAGAGAGAGAGAGAAACCTTAAGAGTTTAATCCACTTGTGTGAACCTACCACAAGCACCCCAACCAGTTAAACTTTTTGAGGAAAGTTTAAGGAATTTCGGATGTTTTTTGTCAACTGTTCTTGGCAATGTGATATCTTTATATACATATGCTTAGTGTACTTAGTGGTAGTGAATTTTGACTTCTCTTCAAATGCTTATATCTGGGGCTGGAGAGATGACTCAGTGATTAAGGTTACGAGAAGTTGCTTCTCTTGAAGAGGACTCCAGTGTGGTTTCAGCACCCATGTGGCAGCTTTGAGTCATCTGGAACTCTAGTTCCAAGGGAACTATTTGCTATTGGCACCTGTGGTTGTTTGAATAGTTTTAGCCCCCATATATTCACATATTTTAGTGCTTGGCCATAGTGAGTAGCACTCTTAGGTGTTGCTTGATTGGAGGAAGTGTACCCTTGTTAGAGAAAGTGAGTCACTGTGAAGGCTGGCTTTGAGGTCTTAAATGTCATGCCCACACGCACACGCACACGCACACGCACACACACACACACACAGTATCCTCCTGAATGCCTTCAGATCAAGATGTAGAACTCCAGCACCATGTCTGCCTGCAAGGCTGCTGTATTTCCTTCCATGATGATTATAGACTTGAATCTCTGAATCTGTAAGCCTGCCCAAATGAAATGTTCTCCTTTTTAAGAGTTGACTTGTTCATAGTGTGTCTTCACAGCAAGGAACACTTAACTAAGTCAGAACTGGACATGCAAATGGTATTATAAATATACGCAGGCCAAATACTCACATACATGAAATAAAAGAGAAATAAATTAATCATTTTACAAATGCTCATAATTTCAGTCTCCTTCATCTATTTTTAAACATAATTACATCTGTTTCAGTAATTTCTAATTGGTAAATGTCCATCTTTTAAGTTTTCTGTTTGTTGAATCACTTTCTACTGTTTTGAGCCGAACAGTTTGGGTGCCTTTGTCTTGTTTGTTTGTTGATCTTTGGTTTCCTGAGACAAGAATTCACTAAGTAGCCTCGTTGCACACAGTAACTCAATTCACACAGTCTGGCCTACCTATCTTATAATCTTAGACTATAAAAGACCTTATAATCTCTCTGACCCAGTCTCCCGGGTATTGGAATTACATCATATGCCACAAACTTAACTTCCCTTGCTCTTTAGGTAGTGTGGTAGTATTAATTTATTAGCATACATCCATGTCTACTAATAGAGAACTGTAGGTATCATTAACTATATTTCATATACATGTGTCATGTACATTTCTCATATTCACTTCCCTAAAATTAAAGTGATTTTTAATCCGTTTACAAACTTTATAAATATATTGTCTTAGTCAGGGTTTCTATTCCTGCACAAACATCATGATCAAGACACAAGTTGGGGAGGAAAGGGTTTATTTAGCTTACTTCCACATTGCTATTGATCACCAGAGGAAGTCAAGCAAGTCAGGAAGCAGGAGCTGATGAAGAGGCCATGGAGAGATGTTTCTTGCTGGCTTGCTTCCCCTGACTTGTTCAGCCTGCTCTCTTATAGAACCCAAGACTTCTAGCCCAGGGATGGCACTAGGCACAAGGGAACCTACCCCCTTCATCACTAATTGAGAAAATGCCCCACAGCTGGATCTTATGGAGGCACTTCCCCAACTGAAACTCCCTTCTCTGTGATAACTCCAGCCTGTGTCAAGTTGACACACAAAACTAGCCAGTACATCAGCCAATTATCCTTGTATTTTTGCATTGCATTCTTAGAATACTTTATCTGTTTCTTCATGGTAGCCTTAAGATATATCAGTCAGGTGGTGGTGGTGCACGCCCCATGTGTATCAACCTACCTTGGTACATCAAGTCACAGCAGAATTATAGGCATCCCAGCTATGGGAAAAGGATTCCAAGCCAGGCAACTTAGTCAGAGACAGCCCTGGTCCAATCGTTATGGCATCCACATGAGACCAAGCTGCATATCTGTTATATACTTGTAGGTGGCAAAGCTGTAGCCCAAGCATGTTCTTTGGTTCGTGATTCAATCTCTGTGAGCCTTTGTGGGTCCAGTTTAGTTGATCTGTAGGTCTTCCTGTGGTGTCCTTGACCCACTCCACCTCCCTGAATCCTTCCCTTCACTCTTCCAAAAGACTCTTTGAGCCCTGCCTAATGTTTGGCTGTGGCTGTCTGCAGGTGGTTCCATCATCTTCTGGGTAAAACCTCTCAGAAGATAATTATGCTAGGCTTCTGTAAGTATAGCAGAGTAACATTAATCATGTTGCAGGTTGACTCTTTCCCATGGGATGGGTCTCAAGTTGGGCCAGTCATTGGTTGGCCATCCCCTCAATCTCTGTTCTATCTTTATGCCTGTACATCTTGTAGGCAGGAAAAATTTTGAGTCAATGTTTTTCTGAGTGGGTTGGTGTCCCCCTCTTTCCACTGGAAGTCCCATCCAACTAGAGGAGGTGGCCATTTCAGTCTGCTTATCCCCAGTTGCTAGGATTATTATTATTATTATTATTATTATTATTATTATTATTTCAATAATTCCAGGAGAAGCAACAATGAAACTCCTAAGACTGTGGTATACAGAGGACTGACAGTCTCAAGCACCATTTTCATAGTGTGGATACATTGCCCTTGTTTACTAATTTTTTTTCTCATAAAGGAAAACAAAATACAGCTCTATCATAAGACTAACATAAGTAGATTATGTTTGCCACAGGGAGGTTGTCAAAGTTCAGGGAGACTATACAGAGACATCAAGTATAGAGGCAACACTGAATTGTTTAGAAGTTTATAAAGAAAACCACAGCCCTCATAGTAAACTCTGGTTGGAAAATGTGATGGTATACTACAATTATTTTAAAAATTACATATACAATATTCATTGACAATAAAATTGTTTTTATTTATTTAATTTTACTTTGCTAATAAAGTTAAAAATTGTTGAAACATTCATGGAAGATTTTATATAAAGTTAAGGATTCTGACTCTGGCTTAGAGTGAACTATATTGTAGTTTTTTTTTTCTGTCTAATGAAGTTTTAATTCAATGATAAGGAAAAAAATCCTCTTTTGAACATTTACTCCCTTCTGATCTGAGGTAAAGAATAAGGGAAAACCATATGAAGTGAAAATACTAGAATAGAAAAAAATCATTTTTTAAAAGAACAGAACAATAGGTTTTTAAAATTCATTATCAGAAATAGCATCATCATAACCATAGTGGAGATGCCTATCTTTAAGTTTCTTGCTGTGAGACATAATCCTTTGTCTGTATGTAAACCACGGAGATTAGACCATTATGTTATTTGCAGTCAAATGAATTGTAATTAATACAACTTGGGCTGTGTTTGCAAACGTTTCTGTATGATTGACACAAACATTATTTGGATAACTGTGCAATATATTTGTATATTATATATCCACTTTTAGAGGGAGAGATTTTAGTTAATTATACTTCATACTTTAATCTTTATTAAGCTTGAAGATTTCTATATTTGCTTGAAGTAAATAAAAACTCATCCAGTGTAAAATAAATAATGTCTAGGACAATGATGGACTCAAAAGAGTGTACATGAATGTGAATTCAAATGTGAATCATAGTTGACTGCTCTGACAAATGATGCTAAAGTGGATTCAGTCTATTGTGACCTACAATGTTATGATCACAAACAAATCAAATATAGGGTATTGATTAGGCAATTATCAAAAGACAAAAATTTCCTTTAGGGATCCCTATACCATATTTTATGTGATACTTTATGTGATGCTGTCTTATTTTCTAGCCTTCATTGTCAATATCTTGGTAGTTGCATGCCTCCTTTTCTCACTCTCTCTTAGGCAACAAATAAAAAGTCTGTTTACCTTGAACATCATACAAGGATGCCTGAGTGAGCTTCATGGACAGGCCAAGTGGAAAATATAGAAGTGTGTGTATGTATACACATACATATATATTATATAGATGCACATATTGTATACAAATGTATATAAAATTATCTGAATTGAAAACAAATTTTCTGCCCACCTTCTAGTTTTCTATATATATGAGCTCATATGAAAGAAAATCACATTATATAATATGTTTACTAATACAAATATGAAGAGCTGTCTGAGGTGTGCGGCAATGTCTTGAATATACCTCTATGCCATCTTTTTTTCCAAGTCCAGGATTTAGAAGGAATTGTCCTTGCTTTTAGAACATTCAGTCTTCTCTCTCTAGTCCTGATCACCGATGCAGGCTGAAATGTGAACATTGGTATAAAGATTTCCTTTTCCTCTTCCAGAAAGTTCTTGCCTTTGAGCAGGATTCAGTAGAAACCTGCAACATTTGAAGCAGTCACCTTGCAATTCTTTTACATGGCTATGCCCTGCAGTGTTCTGCAGAAGGAGATGGAGCAGGGTGTCAATTATTTCTGTACTCAGGGCTATGGACTAACAATACACTTGAGTGAAGCAGAGGTTACACATCAGCTGCAAACCCACAGGCAACTCAAACCTTCCATTAATGGAAATGAGCTAAGAGCTTCCAGAAGCCTGGCTTTCCTTGGTTGTAAGTTGCCAGTGATGCATACTTGAAGGAGGATAGAGTAGTCATTGCTACAATACTTCAGTACATCAGCTAGAAGATGAACAGGGAAAGTATGGCAGCAACATCTCACAAAGTTATGTCTCAAACTCTAAGGCATATATGTCATCATCAGGCTATGTGACTAAGACCTTTGTCTTGCTGACAGCCACACATTCAGGGAGCTCCTGCAGACACTGCTTTTCCTAGAATTAGCAATGGAGCATGAATTCACCTTATTGGGATCCCATAACAAGCCCATTTTGTGATGTTTATACTACAAAAACATCTAATGAGAAGTATTACCTTTAATATGGTATAGAGTGATCTGCAATAAGTGTGTGTGTGTGTGTGTGTGTGTGTGTGTGTGTTTTATGGAATGCATGACAAAGATGCCAGCTGTTACTCTTAAATACAAACTGCAGCAGGTTGCTAATCTAACAACTTTTGAAGTTAATCTACACACCAAAACAATCCGAGGGCCAGACCATTGGTCATAAACTTCATTTTATTTATTTAACCGAATCTCTTTATAGTGGTGTGGTCACTTTTACATCATTGTAGGGATGGACTTATTCCTCTTACTATAAGGCAAGGAGGCCTCAATCTTTTTATCTAGAATTTTAATTTTCATTCTTCCCAAGGCTAATATTTTTGAGATGAATGGGTGGGCTAGTTCTAACTTTTAGTTAAGACCCTTGCACACTCAACTACATGGTAGCTGACTTCATCTTTGTTATCAATATAGGAAGCTAATTCAGTGAACTACAATTTTGTGTAGGTAAGTCTGTTGGGATTAATTTCATGCACCATCTAGCCTACTTTAATGACCAGTCTGTGGCTGTTTAATCAGATGTTAATCAAGACATTACTACATTTTGCCGCCATAACTGAAGCCCAGAAAGTTGACCTTAAAAAAGGAAGGTGATCACAATCTGATGGACATGTGAGGCTTCCAAAGACATCACAACTGAGAGAATCAGATTCTGTTTGAGTCCTGGATCTCTAAGCACCTTTTCTGAGAGCTGGCAGACAAGCCTAGCCAGTAGCTGGCAGGCACTCAGGACAAGTCCTTGAAACCAATTTCTTACTATCCTTTGCTAATTTGGTTTCTCTAGATAAATGCTAACCAATACAAATATCTATAATATTAGATGGGTGAAAATAACTTATGTTGTTTACTTATGAACTAATTTTGCTATTTGTATGATTTCATAGCTGCTTCAAAAGTTTCTTTAAGGATTGGGCACTGTTCAATTCTTTGCACCATAATATATTTCATTCCTTAAATGTCACCACTTGAGGCTTATCATCATGGTGGCTTTGGTTTCAATGCACTCCCTTGAAGCAGTGAAAATATGGGAACTTGAATTGTATATTAGACATCAGCTCTCTAGGGCTTCAGACATTGGCAGAGCTTCTCTCCTCACATATCACAGGATTCTATTGCCACTCACATCCAGGAAGATCCTTGATTCCACTGTTGGGCAGGCTGCAGAGCATAAAAGATGAGCTTTGTGTTTAGGAAACTGCTATCACAGAGGTTAAACAATCCAGTTCCAAACCTAGACATCCTTCAAATGGACACATACCTTAGTGTTTGAAAATAGGTTTTCTTTTAAATTTATTGTGTGTGCTCCATCCCTCTTTCCCTTCCATCCTCCCTCCCTCCCTCCCTCCCTCCTTCCCTCCCTCCTTCACTTCCATCCTTCCTCCCTCCCTCCCTTCCTTTCTTCCTTCTTTTCTTCCATCCCTCCTTTCCCTCTTTCCTTTCCTCCCTCTTTCTATTTAATTTTGTTAGTTGATTGATGGATTGGTTAGTTGATTGAATCAGAGAGCCAGGTTTCACTTTGCAGCCTAGCCTAGGAAGGCCTTGAACTCATGCCATGCATAATCTTCAGTATTGGGATTGCAGGTTAAGAGGCACCATGCCTGGCTGCCAATGGATTTCTGATACATGTATTGCAGACAATAATGCCATGTTGCTTCGAAAGGTCAGTAGGCTAATTGCCATTTTAACTATTGCCAAGGAGAATTGTTCTTTTTGGAGTCTTTCTTGGTTACTTTCCCATGGGAGTTAACTATCATAATTACAAAGAGAACATTTTAATATTTTCTGTCTTTCTAAATGTCTCACATTTTGTGTGTATTCCTTTCTTTCTAATTTCAGCTAGTGATGTTTAGATTATTCAGCAAGACATTAAAAATTCTCCTGGATTATTCTTTAAATTTTTGAAATGTAATTAATTAAATTTTTATATGGTTGCTTTATCCACATATATGTCTATGTACCATGTGTGTGCATGATGCCTGCAGAGGCCAGAAGAGTGTATTGGATCCTTTGGGGCTGATTTTACAAATGGTTGTGAGCCCTCATGTGGGTGTTGAAATCTGAGCTTAGATTCTTTGGAAGAGTAGTAAGTGTTCTTAACCACTGAGCATTCTCTCCAACATCTACTGATTTGTTCACATAAAAATAAGAATGGTATAAATTTGTGAAAGAACAAATAAAATTAAAAGAGAAAATGGTTGTTTTTCAGCTCAGTGTTTATATCTCATGCCTTCCTTTTTCATGCATCTGAAAGAAGCTATAAAGTACTCTAATGAGCCTACCACAGTCACTGTCTGCAAGCACTGAATTTGCCAAAATGATTTCACAAACACCTCCAGCATTGAGATTCTCTCTAGCAACTGTCAGTATTGCAATGCCAGGTCAGCCAGTCACACATGTGTGACCCTGAGGAATCTGCCTTTTTAAAAAGCTTGCACTGTTTCTCTAGGCCCAGTCCTTTTCTCCATCTGCTTCTTGGCCCATGTGGCTGTTTTAACATCCACCTCATGGAGGCCTCCCACCTGCCTGGGTAGCAGAGACTACCAGAGTGACAGCAATTTCTCAGAGACTGAAGAGGAAACCTTGGCTGCCCCGTCTTTTCTTTCTGGACAGCTAAAATTAAGATAGGAAAAGTCATGCCCTGGAATTTTCAATCAGTGTACATCAGTTTGAAGAGTGGATGAATAAATGGGCAATCTATTTCAGGGAAGTTTCCCTTCTGGAAGAAAGGGCAATTTGTTTGAGGGTCATAAGTTGGGCAACTATCTGCATAAGAAACCCAAACAGGAGATTCACTAGAGGACCTCGTGATGACTTTCTCAGGAAGGTTAGACTGCAATGAATCCAAGCCTGTCAACAGACTCATCAGGATTGTGTTCACCCCAGTAGTCATGACAGTGTATTTGGGGTGGTAATTGCTTCCTTTGAGAATATTCAAGCTTATGTACAGTTTAATTTTTCACCTGAATTTCTTCCACATTTCCCAACACAACATTTAACTAGTGAAATTTCTTCAAATGATCATCTAGATATTGAAGAGAACAGAATGTCTGTTTGCACAATTATCTCCCAAAGCAAAATAAAAATTTGAAAGTAGCAGCAACTTTGATTTGTTCCCCATGCTACCCAAGTGACTTTCTATTTAACATTAAATAGAAATAATTCATCATTGAGAAAAAGAAAACCATGTTTTGATAATCAAATTGGACTTAGTAAGTGCCAATTAACAAGTGTATAAAATCTTAAAAAGCTCATCTGAGGAGTGTCACTGTTAAAATTAAAACACATTGATTATCTTTGAAAATATTTAAATAAATGTTACATAAGTCAATTGAAGACTGGGGGCCATGTTAAAGGAAATTAAAGCCACTGGAAATTTCCCAAAAGATTCCTGTGATTAGAATTTGTTAGGGGTTTTAAATTTTAAGAACCAAAATTAATGGTAACAGTATTATGTCTGGTAAAACAAAATTTGTATTGACCTCTGTGAGCTGAAAGAGCTGACTCTCACTTGGCTCAGAGATGTCACATGAGACTCTTGTGGAACGCTGAGTGCTGTGTTTCTGGCAGTCTTTGTGGGTTTCTCTGGTTCCCCAGCTCCCTTCCTTCACATAATTCTGTCTGGTAACTTCCACATCTCCTCAGGTAACTTAGATCTGTTTGATGCAGCATCTTTGAAAGCACCATTTTATCTAACAGAGAATACTTACCAAACCCGCTCATTATCAGTTACTGTCGGAAACATCTCTCCAGCCAAAACATAACTAGGCCTCAGGAAAAAGAAGACAATCATCTGTATCTGTGTTTCTAAAACCTACAAAAAATATTTGTTCACTGATGACTCAAAGATCATTCTGAAGGCAGGGAGTTGGTCTAAGGCAATCAAGGACACTCCATTATTTTTGAGAGAATTCGAACTTTGAGGCAGCTGACTACTGAGTTCAATAATAGCATTCTCTTTCATCACAGTAAGATCAATATTGAAATATTTACTGTGGATGCTTCCAGAATGATTTGAAGCCTTTGGAAAGCCCTGATAATCTTTAGGTAATCTAAGCCATCCTTACATAAGATATCAATTGCAGCACAGAACAATGCCTCTGATACAGATCTATGGGTCGTAAATAATAAAATGCTATTTAAGTGGATTCATAGCCCTAGTATAAAATTACCTCTGACTAAAACCATGGCAGTTCAGGTCTCAGTGGGGAGGAGGTAAAATGTAAGGTTGTAGACTAACACCGGCGAGGATCAGAACATAGTAATAGTTCAATTACATGAAATTTGAAGTACATGTGAAAATGTTAATGGTATTATTTTTGAAAAGTAGCCTGGGGAGTTTTTATATTTCCATTAGTATGTAGTGATGGAATATTTGCTCTGTTTTTTGTTGACTAGCTATGCTGGGATTCTTCTTTTCGTAGCATAAAGTGGTTCCAGTCCTCCAAGAAAGAAATTACTGAATTTTAAAATATTTTTAAGTTTCATTTTGTGAATTCATAATAATGCTGCATAAATTATTGATGTATATCTTCAGAATACACACTTAATAGTTTGTTATGAGTCTGATTTGAAAGAAAAGACAAAAACAGCCACTTACAGAAATTGTTAGCACCATTTCACAGACAATTGCACAAATTATCCAAAAACAGCCATGACATGAGTTCCATCCTATTTTGTAATATAACACAGTAGATATGGGTCACTGCTTGCAGGACAATATCTCAGTTCCTTTAAATAGAAAACTTTAACAAATGCATTCAATTATAGCCCAGTTTTAATCAATTACAAACTTGCTTAGGCAATGTCACATCTTAAAGTAGCAAAAACCTTCTTTCAAACAATTACTGGATGCCTATTCTGTACATTATTATCAAGAAAAATCCTAGGTAGGCTATGTATATTATTGCCACTGGGTCATTTAGGGAAGCCTTACTTGGCTGTGATGCTGAAGTATCACTAACATGTGCAATTGCCTATGTTAAACCTTATGCATAGGCAAATAAAGTCTTACCAATATATTTATTCATTCCATTTCCAAAGTTTAAAAATTTATGTTTACAAATTATTTGAAAGAAATCCTTTATAAGTTCTATGATTCAAATACAGTAGAACATCAAGACAGAAATAAATACGTTGGAGAATTTCAATGAATAATTAAGTCATTGAAATAATTGATAGAGGTGAATTTTGAAGATAGTATGTTCACAATTTACGTTATTACACTTAAATATAATCTGGATACAAGTGCCTTGTAGGGTTTTTGTTTTGTGTGTTTTGTTGTTGTTGGTTTTGTTGTTTTCTTTTTTAACAGGTTTTCGAGACAGGTTTATCTGAGTAGCCCTGTCTATCATGGAACTCTTTCTATAGACCAGGCTGGCCTTGAACTCAGATATCCTACTACTTCTGCCTCCTAAGTGCTGGGATTAAAGGCAAGCACCACCATAGCCTGGCCTTGTAGGGTTTTACAGACCCACAGTTCACATTATTAAATGCATTGGTTAAATTAGTAATTTCAAAATATTGAAGCATCATTCTAAAATTAAAGAAGCATCCTTCAAATGTGCACAAACTAATGCCTAACCAGGGAAGTCGTGATGTAATCCTTTTAGGAAAGTGGGTGCTTTAGCTGAAGTTGTTCTTGAGATCAGATTGATTTATAATTGTATATGTCATAAAATAGTTAGAAAATCTTGCACAACCTGTATATATAATGTCATAAGTATCTACATATATCTGTATGCATATTTTCCAGGACAAAGAAATCTTATAGTTCAACACATATGTGTTAAACATAATTTTCCAGTACAAAGATGGCAGTTATACCCTCTTTGATTTTCTCATTTTTAGTATTTCTCACTGCTGGTTATCACACTCTGAATATTAATTGGTTTCAACTCTCTTCTTTCCAATATATATATATATATATATATATATATATATATATATATATAT
>JADRCC010335261.1:0-10913 GCA_019843855.1 Hylomyscus alleni | reverse complement strand
GTGCGCTACCACCGCCTGGCTCTTAGTTTTATTTTCTAAGAGATTTATGTAAGAGGACCTAGTAATGTACTTCAAAAAATGAAAAGACTGGCTGATGAAAACTTCTTGAATAGCAATATGAGCTCTGGACATCTAGACTTCTTTCTAAACAGGGTTTACAGGATGCATGTGTGTGTGTGTGTGTGTGTGTGTGTGTGTGTGTGTGTGTGTGTGTTGTATTGTATTAGTTAGGTTTCTATTGCTGTGGTAAAAACATTACGACAAAAAAACCATGGGGAGACAGGGTTAATTTGACTTATAGTTATGATTCATCATCAGGGGAAGTCCAAGCAGGAATTAAAGGCAGGAACTTGGAGGCAAGAACTGAAACAAAGACTGCTAGAGTGCTGCCTCCTTTTTCTTGCTCTTTTCTCCCTTTGTCTTGCTCAGCTTGATTTTTTAAATACGACCTAAGACCACCTGTGAAGGGGTGGTACCACCCCCAGTTAGGTGGATCATTTCACATCAATCATTTACCATGAAAATGCCCTGCAGACTTCCCTGAAGGCATTCGGGTGGAGGAATTTTTCTCAATTTCAGTTCCTCTTCCAGGAAAGTGTCAAGTTGACAAAATCTAACCAAGGCAGGTGTTTTGTCATTCCTGGGATTATTTGTAGTCCAGAGTGAGGGCAAGTGTTTGCTAGTAAAGTTATGCACGATGACATTGGTAGTTTTCTTTCTTGGACACAATTGAAAAACAAGCTTGAAGCCTTTCATTCAACTGTTCCTGGGACGATATGGGATAATATTTGAAAACTGGTATTATGGTGTGTTGAAGAAAAGAGTAGTCATAAGTGCTGATTTATGGTAGTTATCTAAATACTTTGATGATATTTTATATTTTTCTGTGAAATTCTAAAGATGTTTTGGAAATTTTCAGTAGCAAAATGCTGCTGAATTTGAATAAAGGCTTGAAATACACTGGGTGAATAGTAAGTGAGTCCTTTAGCTACAAATGAAGCACAACTTTAAAAATCAATAATCTTTAATTGATGTTAAAAAAATAAAGGTGGGCCTTCATTTTTGAAGAATTCCAACTATACAAACGTTTGAGGCCTAAAACAAATGTGTCTACTTTTACTATAATAAGCATAATATTAAACTACCATAATCTTGAAACAATTTTCATCTTTTTAACAACACAATGGAAAATAAATTTCTAGAGAGACATGTATTCAATGTGTAGTTCTGGCAAAGGGAGTGAAAAAGTTCCTCAGCATACCTTCATTAGGCATACAATCTGAATTGGTTTCCTCTGTGATGAGTAACTGATCACTTGTGATTTATGGACTTGGAGTAATTGAATTTCTTAGAAGTTGTACAATTCAAGCGAAGAATATTACATATATTTTCAGAAAGATGATTACTTAAAAAAAAAGAGTGAAGTGATGCCAAGTTCTGAAATTCTATTTGGAAACAGTGATCTAACAAAATGAAGGACTGGAGAGGGGACCCAGGGGGCTGGGGGGTTTGTGGCCCCTTGGGAAGAATGGCAGTGTGGACTGACTGGTGCTCTCGGGGCTCCCAGGGACTAAACCACCAACCAAAGAGTACACATGGTGGGACTAATTGCTCCAGCAGCATATGTAACAGAGGGTGGACTAGTCGGGTCATCAATGGGAGGAGAGGCTCTTGGTCGTGTCAAGGTTCTATGCCCCAGTGTAAGGGAATGCCAGGGCCAGGAAGTGGGAAAGGGTGGGTTGGTGAGCAGGGGAGGGGGAAGGGAACAAGGTTTTTCGTTTATTTGTTTGTTTTTGTTTTTTATTTTATTTTATTATTTTCTTTTTTTCAGAGGGGAAACTGGAAAAGGAGATATCATATGACATGTAAATAAAGAAAATATCTAATAAAAAAGTAAAAAAAAAATGAAGCTCAAGACAGTCTCCCTAAGTTTCTGAAATGTGTTTGCCAAATAATCTTTGAAAAATGTAAGGATATAGGTTTAAAATGTTTCATTTTTGAATTAAGTTGAGAACTCAAGTGAAAAGCAGAGTAGCATTATTTTCACCTGACCAAGCACAAAAATGCAGTACTGCACATAGGAGAAAGATGGGAAAAGTTCTTCAGGAACAGGAGCTCAGCAACAGCTCATTTTACCTGTCAAACGTTGAATATTAGTGAGTTAGTATACTCTTTATGCAAGTAGATATTTAAAAGAAAAAACAATATGCGTCCTCTAAAGCAAGCTTTACCGTGGCAGGCTGACCACTACATTCATCAGATTTTTTTTTTTTTTTTTTGCTAAGTTTATAAATGAGTTTGTTCCACGTAGAAGTTCTACTGACTGATTGTTGGTTGACTGTGGAAGAACCTGTAAAGAGACTGAGGAAGACACTAAAGATCTGAACCATGATAACTTAGAACAGTGAGTGTGTGGCCTTAACCTAGTCATTTCTGCATTTATGGACAGCATTAAAATTGGCTGCACTAGATCATGTTCAAGGGTTTTCTTCATGGTTCTAAATTGGGTAGTATTACCTGGACTAGAAAAACATACATATTTGTAAAGACATTGTTTGGTTGTTAAAATAATTGATACATTTTATGCCATTTAAAACACATGCAATGGAAACTATACTTGACTTGAAATATACAGAACAGTCTTTGCAACTAGTTGCAAAACTCAGGTTGAACATCAGAATTCTCTTAAACTTTGTTTAATTTGTGAAATTTATAATCTTTTTTTTTTTTTCATTTTTGGTTTTTCCGAGACAGGGTTTCTCTGTATAGCCCTGGCTGTCCTGGAACTCACTCTGTAGACCAGGTTGGCCTCGAACTCAGAAATCCTGCCTCTGCCTCCCAAGTGCTGAGATTAAAGGCATGCGCCACCACCATCCAGCTTGAAATGTATAATCTTGATCATTGCCCTGATGGCATATACCTTATTTCCTGCGGAATCATAGGAATTTTACTTTATTACTATTAATATCATTTTTCTATACCTTTAATATCTTCAACTTCTCTGCATTAGAATATTTTCTAGTCTTTTCTATGTCAAATAATCACCTTTCTGAGTTTCATAATTCTCTGCCTCAGACTCTTTCTTGAACATTATCAGGAATTTGCCTCTTTGTCAGTGTCAGAATAAGAGTTTCCTTGCATATCTATTGAAAGAAACCATTTTTTGTACCATAGAAAGAACAAGGCTCATATGCTCTATAGTTTCAAAGCATATGGTTTTATTACATCAACATCAAGAGTCATCATACAATGTTCCACTTCAAAACAGATGTGTGTATATAATACATATATACACATACAAATATGTTTTTAAATTTTCTAGAAATGACAGCCTTTTCTTTTTGCATTTAAAGCATACTCCACACCAGTTTCACATATATTTTCCTAATTTAATATCACATCATATTTCATCAAGGGTAGATGTATATTAAAACTATGATGTAGGCACTCATGTTTTTTATTCTTTGTCAGTTTGCTGTCAAAATTAAAATTTCATTTACTTGAATAATGTCTTAACTTCCCCCACTTATTTTAAGAATCACCTTATACCCTAAGTAAATCATTCCAATTTGAGCTAAGAAAGCACAAGATTGAAATAGTTACATTTAAAGATCTGTCTAAAATTGATTACACATACACTGTGAATTATTTAGATAACTGCAGTGATTGAATCTCCTTTTAACTGTATTTCAAAGAAGTGATAGATTACTTTGGTTTTTTAATATGTGTTTTCATAAATAAATTCAAAAGTCATTAAATATGTTGATGTATTCTACTTCTGTATTTTACATGCCAACAGAGAAATGCTACCAAAATTTGAGTCAGTGGTTTCTTCCTTAAAGATTAAGCCAACTTCAGCATAAATTTAGTATAACCATATATATGTGAGGTTTCTAGGTGTTTACAATTTGCATTTTTAGTGGCAAATATCATGCCTATGTGTAGCATGAAATGAGTAGTGATGATGATGATGATTCATTATTTTATATCAAATCTATGGACAGTATTTGTAATATACCAGACAATGAAGTGTCCAAATGAGTGAGGAAGAGTTCAAAACTATACCAAAACAAGAGGCCATTTATTTCTGTTCAGCCAGAATTTTCTAAGGAGTTCATCTCAACAGGTTTAATGATGATATTGTTAAAGGCTCATGGAACATTAGACCAAATTATTTCTATTTTGTTAGCACAGTGAAAACTCTTGTCTTGCTTGTGACTGTAAGGTGTTCTCATACCGAGCATGAAATTTATCAATTTAACTGTGATTGAGAAACTAGAAAAATGAGTTGAAATTTGCTCAGTTTTAGGAACTAATAAAAATATATGGTACAATGTTAGTTATTTAAAAATATTACTTTGTATGTTGTCAGAGATTAATTTTCATAAATATCTTCAGAATCCATGATGTTTGATCTTTTATACATATTATTGGTTGTTATTTTAATATTCCATTGTGGAAGAGAAGAATTGGCTTTAGCTATGTGAATGTCAGTTTATCTTTCAGTTTTCTTATACCGAGAACTCCTTCAGATACTTTGAATATAAACTTTCTAACACATGACCTTCATGTTAATCATCAAAGGATATAAAACACCTAAAGTATAGCAAAGGTAGTGTTAACCACTTAGCTTACCACTTCTCAGTTTCAAGTTTAATTTGGTTGAAAGTTATATGAAATAAACATATCAGGAATAATCTTTGATAATAATTTTTGTTTTGAAATAAGGATTTATATGATTGAAGTTATACTTATAAATTAATAATAACAATTACTTTTACATAAACATCATAATCACAGTAAAATACCAACAACTAAGTAGTTTATATTCATGCTTCAATATTCAAGTCACTTAGTTCCATATGTATAAGCCACAATGCTTATCTACTACACAATAGATTTAAGAAAAAGAAGGAAATGCATGAATAGAGTAGAAATTAAATATGTGACATTGTGGGCTTAAAAAGCTTTGAACAATGGCCTTCTCATAGCTAGTGGAATAACCTCACATCATCACAATTTCTTCCCTAGTACCTATTTACATTCATGTAGCTAGAAATATATGCTGTGTGTATTTTCTGTATTTACAGTATATATACAGCTATGCATACACAATACTTTATTCTTAGAGTGATTCATGAAGTGAAGATCAATTTGCACAGCATAATGAAAACATTTATTTTCCTTATATAATATTCACTTGTTCAAAAGTGCAAAAATATCATACAGATTAATATTCTTTCTCTCACTAAAAAATCACCTTTTAAGCTTTAGTTTTTGTAATTTACAAATAAATTATGAAATATAGTTCATTCACAAATTGAAATTAATTACAATGTTGTTGCAAAAAGGAATTGCTGAGTTCTTGATTTTTAGCATACTTGAAGTCATTTGTCTTTCAAAACAAAGACATCAATAAGTTATTATTAGTTCTGTATGTATTTACTTTTGAATTATTCATAAAATATGTAATTACAATTCTAAAGCTCATGCTAGTCAAATGGTGTTAGTGTACAGTATTAATCACTGCTTATTTCCATTTATTTTTTGGAAGAATCTTCTTCAAAACAATTGGTCAGTCTGCTGAGATGACTAAGCGACATTTCTGGAAAGTTTATACCCTCCAGAAAGGGATAAAAGGTAAGTGAGGCCAAATTGAGAAGGAATAATTTTAGTGGATGCCCAGGAGAAATAACAACAAATCCAAGAATCATTTTAACTGCTACTCCCAGGTCTTCAGCCTCTCCTGCCTCATGAACAACCTGAAAATTGTTCAGTTCTTTAAAACATTGATTGCACTCTTCCATTAAATATCAGTTGTGGTGCTCCATTGCTCATGTTGTCTGTCATTTCCTGTTAGCAAGATAACATGAATTAATTAAAACTCACTTTAGAGTAAGACATTGATATGCTTAATAGAAACACAAAAATTACAGGCCATTGAAAACCATTTTTTGGTGGGTGGTGGTGAGAAGGACAAGAATAGATACTGTTGTGATTTAGGAAATGAAATTTCATGGCATCTTGTAGCACATGAAAATGTTGAAGTGATACTCAAGGCACATGCCCAATCCCCCCACCTCTGCCACCTTTTCTTCAACTCTTTCCTGGAAGGTACTAATCTAGGAAAAAGATGCCTAAGTGACCAGGTTTTCCCGGTACCCAAGGTCCTCTGTTAAGCACATCAACAAAATGCCAACACATTCTACAGATGTTTATAGAAAGCCATGAAACCTTTATGTTTGCTGTGAGAAAATGTTTGTTGGGTTTAGGCTTTATTTTGTTTGAACGGGTTCTAGAGATGTAGCCCACACTGGAATTAAACTTGATCCAAACTTTCAAACCTTCTGCTTCAGACTCATGAGTGTTGAAATTCTCAGTGTAAATCATCACGGCTAGCCAGGAAAATTGTTTATAATGACACTGTCACTTACACAGTAAAACAGTAACAATGAAAACTTGGGGCATGTTTTTAAAGGACTCAGAGAAATATGCTTAGGAAGACATGAATATACAGATACAAAAATTAAAGTAACATAAAAAGTTTCATTTGCAACTATAGAAAATACTTAAATCTTAGATGATTTGAATTCATAGAGTTAATTGACTTTTGACTTGTTTTTGTTTGTTTGGTTGATTCTGAGAGAGGGTTTTATGCAGACCAGGACTGTCAGACACATACTATGTACCTGGGGATGGCCTTGAATTTCTGATCCTCTTGTTTCCACCTTCTGAGTTTTAGAAACTCAGGCATGTGCCACTATACCTGGTCTACTAGATGCTATAGATACTAGGCAACAACTCTACCATCTAGGTCACAGTCCCAGGTCCTGTGTTTATTAGCTATTAAGCCATTCATTATACAATGAGAAGTCATAAGATCAGAGGCCAATTCACATTTATCATCGTACATGTATTATAGATAGTATATTAGCAAATGTGTCTATTATGCAAGATTGACAATTCTGCATTTCAAGAAGCTGACTTTCAAAAGGGTGGCAAAGACATTTCAAGTGAAGTTGTTTTCTTAATCTGCTTAGTACCCATTTCTCTTTTGTTTCTGTTGGGGAGACTTCTAAAGATGAGCACAGTGAAACAGGACTGAAAATGTGGGATAATTGGGCTGGTGTTAAGTTTATAATGATAATAGGTGATTGACAGAAAAATTAGTCAAACTCAATTCCCAAAATTATTATAAAATTTAATGAAGCCAGCACTTGGGAGGCAGAGGCAGGTGGATTTTTGAGTTCGAAGCCAGGCTGGTCTACAGAGTGAGTTCCAGAACAGCCAGAGTTATACAGAGAAACCCTGTCTTGAAAAACAAAAACAAAAACAAAAACAAAATAAAAACAAAAACAAAAACAAAAAATTTAATGAAGCACATTTTATTTATCCTGCTAAAAGAGAAAGAAAACTTCTTAATAAGTACATAGAAATAAGAATCTCAGTAACCTTTTACTTTCCCTCAAAGAACTTCAAATAAAAAGCCTAGAACTCATAAAACTAAAATCAACATTTTTGTAAGATTTTAAGAAACATGTTTTCTAAAATCTTATAAATTCAAAGAATATTCTTAATGAAATTAATTCAATCACATACACAGTAAAATTATCATTTGAAAATAATAGTGAAAGTTAGTTTTAAATGGATGAGTCTCATCATTTCATGTGCAAATGGGCATTTCCGATTTAATAAGACCATACTCCTAATTTGGGTAGGAGTGTACTTGGATATTTATAAATAAATATACTTCCTTTAAATGAACTGCAAATATAACTTTCTGCATTTCCAGTTATTCTATTTGGCCAAACTGAGAGTCTTGAATATTTATTGTTAACAACTGGAAGTATGTCAAATGAATTGGAATATCAGATAATTTTTATCAAAAGAAAAATTACACAAAGACATTTTACTATATTAATGTTAAACTTTGGCTATCTGTTCATGCAATTCTGGCATGATAAAAATACAGTTTGTCTTTATCCAGACTCATCTATTATTAAAAGCAAAAGTCTCATCTGTGAATGATGGTACTGAGTCAGAATTGTGATGCAGCAGAGAATAAAGGGAATAGTGAATCATCCAAGCAGAACTGTGCTTGGATGCTTAGAGGCAGGCTGAATATTTGAAATACTCAACCAACTTTGAAGCTGTAAGATTTTGCCATGTAGGTTTATGTCTGCTCTTCAGAGTAGCCCTTCTAAAAGTGATACTTTGAGGAGCACACAGCATCAGTCAAGACTGAGTTGTGGATACCATGGCCTTCTAATAGAGGCAGTGCTTCCTGTAGCAACATTACAACATGGTAACTCCCTAAAAGTCAGCGTACCTTGTAGGTAACTCTGGTGTCGGGGGCACCACCGGGCAGCTGGGCAAGTCGGTTATTTCAATAGCCCTCAATCTCTAATGTAAATATAACAATTATACAATAAATATTGAAGAAATATATGCAAAGAAAAGCTAAATAACACCAGCATAAAAACAAAATATAAAGGAGCTGCTATCACAATATGCAATAATCTTATAATATGACCTACTTTAAAACTAATAAGTCCTTCAATTTATAATGTCAATTCTTTTATTTTGAATGACATGTACAAATCTGACCACAATTGCTTCTTTGGGACAATTAATGAGAATCTCTTCTCTGTATGTATAGATAGTATATAAAATAAAGAAAGATGAACTACAAAATAAATATTTCTTAACTTGAAAATAACATGATGATATGCATAACTCTTGCTATTTCTTTTATGCTTTGATTGTACAATTTTATTTTCAAGAAATAAATCAAAAAGTAATTTGCCCATTATCTTAATGAGTTAGTTTTACAGATGTTTATCTTTTCCTGAATAGATGATGTAATAAGAACTGAATTTAAAAATGTATATCAAACGTTAATTGGAACACATGCAGATCTTTCTTTAATGTTTGTGCCTTAATGCAACTAATATAAGTTTCTCTTTGAATAGGTTTCATGAAACAATTATGCAACAGCATTTTGTAAAATACAAGCAAAGCTTTCCAGATATGGATGAAGTTTAGATGAGAATTCAATGAAGCTTTATATGGATTGTAGTATCTGCACTGATAGACGAGGCTTTTTGTTGCCTTACTAAAGAGCCTCTTTTATGCTTGAGGATTTAATTTACATAATCAAATGCATCTACTTATAAGCACAAAGGATGTACTGGAAAAGAGAATTCATGTGATTTCTAAAGCTGGAATTATTGAGTGGAGGTTGTATTTAGTTTATGTTTTTCCTCAGTATAATACATAAAAATCCATATTTATAAGGTGCTTAGTATTTTATAAAATGCTATTTTCAGAGCTATAGTTTCAAATAGAGGCTACACAATTTTTCTGAAATGGCTGTACTTATGAATTGCAGAGATAACTAATTAAAACCCCTGTTCCTAATATAATAGGGTCAAAATTACAAAATGTGATACCACAAATTGCCATGTAAGCTTGCTAATTGATTCACCTAGATTGTAATGTTCATTGCATGGCAGCAGTGTGAGGCAAAATGAAAACAACTCACTTTCTCAGCCATTTCATGAGAGTGATGCAGGGAATGTTCCCTTTCTGAGAACATCCTCCTTTGCTCATAGCTGGCTAGACGACAAGTGAGCCAAGAGGAGACTGTGCAGGCCCCAATGCCGATACATGCCAAAGACATGGAAGCAAGATGCAGTGGGTACAGGGATGAGGTCTTTTTTGTGACTGCCCGAAGAAACTGAAAATTCAGGATGCCTCCAATGAGTCCACAGATACAGCAAGCTGAAAAGAGGATCATCTGAGAAAAAGAAGAAAAGGGGAGTTAAAGCTGATAAGACTGTTATGTCCACAACATAGAGCCTCATGTTGCTGCAGGCTAAGAATGATGAACTGGCAATGAAATGAATGTTTTCTTTGTTTATAAGGAGGTAGAACAGGTATGCTTGTCAATAGAGACTTCATTCAGTCTGACATACTGTTGATGAAGTACATCATAGAATTTCCAAAATTGAACCAATAATATATCTTATGATACTCTGAAGGAAACCAAACTTAGTTTTTGGCTAGATTCAGATAAAAATAATAACCATGTCTTATATGCATGCTTGTTGTGTGAAGAACAGGTATCAGCTGTGTGATCCCTAATACAATATAATTGTATTATACATGTAGCAGTATTTATACAATATGTTATATAATACAATAATAATAGTATTAGTGCAAGAAGCACTAATAAAATTTGGAAGAATGAATGGTGATCAGATCAGATTCTATGACTTAAATTCAGTTTTATTCTGTCGTCTTCTCTAAGTATCCAAGTATCTATAATTTTCAACCTAGGTGAGCTTTAGGAATTTATCTCAATTTTATTTTTTTCCTCATTACTTTCTTGTATGCATCTTCTAATAGGTATCTTAGAGACTTTCTATAACCTGGCCCAGCATCGTTCAAATATTTTTGTTGCATTCTGGCACCACTGTGAACTATTACAGTGTTGTTTGATTGAGTGTGGTTTTTATTGTTGATCTTACAATTGGCTTAACACTAGTCTCCATAAAGATAAGATGTTAACTCAACCTCAAGAGGATCCTTGGTGGGGTGTGCTTTCTTTGTTGTAAACATCGTTTGAACACTTAGTAAATTTAGTTGACTATTTAAAGAGCTTCATAATAACTTTATTTGCTTTGGGCAACTGGTTTAAATTACCTTATAGAAGTTAATAGGTCTTTTATAATGCTATATTAACTTATTACCCATTCATATTTCTATTTTATAAAACACAGTAGCCAATTACACCCCTCTCCCTAGTCCTTGGGACAAAACATGAGACCTCTTATACGCTAGGCATGGACTACTTTGTACTTGTACAACTATACTATCCCCACCCAAGCCTTTCTTGCCCATTGATATGC
>JADRCC010334999.1:0-10741 GCA_019843855.1 Hylomyscus alleni | reverse complement strand
AAAAAAAAACTTTGGAAATTATTTTCCATAGTTTGTTGAGATTGGATAAAATAAATCAAGTTGGGGGAAGCTGAAATCTTGGCACATGAACTAATTTTATTTAGAAACAATTTGCCTTTTTTTTCTCCTAGTTATTCAAGTCTGCTTGTATACCTCAATAAAGCGTAATGGTTCTACAAATAGTTTTTATAAACATTTTGCTAGTGTAGTTGAATATTTTTTATTTTATGTACTTTCTCCCTCAATGTTTGCAATATGATGAAAAAATCATTTATTTGTAATAGGTCATAAATTCTCACTTATTCAGAAATATGTTTATTTAATTTGGTGAGAGAGATATTGTTATGCCCTAGTTGCAGGGATCCCAAAGACCACCGAGGAGTCAATTCCAATGCAAACACATAAGGGTCTTTATTATGTGCTCGCAAGCAAAGACTCTCACCAAAGGCTCTCACAGTGGGTCAGAAGTGAGAGCCTTGAATCTAGGGGTGCAGGATATTTATTGAGGTTACAACAAGCTTGAGAAATTTCCATACAGGTCAGCAAGTTACTATTTTAAAAACTGCATTTCTGGCTTAATCTGTAGGAACCAAACACAAGGGCAAAATTTCCTGACAAACAGGATGGCTAGGTTCTCTACTCTCTGCAGGATGTCTTAGGTTATCTATATGTACCTTGACCCTGCTGTTGTAGCCTGACTGGTTATTTTGTTTTTGTTTTTTGTTTTTTTTGTTTTGTTTTGTTTTGGTTTGGTTTGGTTTTTCGAGACAGGGTTTCTCTGTGTAGCCCTGGCTGTCCTGGAACTCACTCTGTAGACCAGGTTGGTCTCAAACTCAGAAATCCATCTGCCTCTGCCTCCCACATGCTGGGATTAAGTGGCGTGCTCCACCACCGCCTGGCTAGTGACTGGTTGTTGCTGAGGTAAGGCGCGGTGTTGCCATAGGATGTTTGCTCAGGTGGACTTTGTGATTTTCTTCCTGGAATTGGAGTTTAGCCCCTTTGCACAAAATGGAGCTTCATCTCAAAAATGGAGCTAGTTGGGCTTTATAATTCCCTCTTTCTTCTGGCTACTTAGGAGGCCCGATCATGGGGCTACTAAGGGTGTCAGGGGGATATATTAAAGCTGCTCCTCCGTCCTTCAGGTGTTAGTTCTATAAATTGAGATCTAAGTACCATGAGCTATATTGTCCCTACTCTTTATTTTTATAAACCACATTATTCTGTTTAATATGCAGGGACCAAATGTTAACAGCAACAGTAGAATGAGTAGGGGTGAGCAGGGTAGTCAACCCCGGGGAGCTATTAAACCATGGTTCAAAACAGCCTTGGGCAGCATATATCTCTTTCTGTCATTTAACTAAATTTTCTCTTACTTTAGCCAGTGAGTCCCCGATCACCCCAGAATGATTCTCATAAAGACAGCATTCCTCTTTTAGAGCAGCACATAGCCTGCCTTGCTGTAAGAACAAGTCTAACCCTATTGTATTCTGTATCAAAACTTCTTCCAGGGAGTTCACTGATCTTTCTAAGTGGACTATTTCTCTTCCCAGTCCTTTAATGTCCTCATCTACGGCTGTTTTAAGTTGCCAGGACTGGAACTCTGTAGGGCTAGTGCGGATATGCCAGTCCCTGCTCCTGCCATACCCAGACCCATCATGGTGGCCGAAGTAATTGTGAGGGGTTCTCTTTTATGCCTGATAAACCTGTTGTCCTTATCAAACATCATCATCTTCCTCATCAGCATGATAGGTGATCGACTCTTGATACTAACTGCACCAGCACACAACCTGGTTCATAATCAATACCACCGCTGGGAACATTGTGAACAGCTCTTTGATTGATAACCTGTCCATGGATCCATGCGGTCAGGCTAGTCAGGCAGGCCCACCATCCAAGTTCAGGAGGTAGTATGTATTTGGATCCCAGCTCAGGTGTGAGGGGTTGGGTTGCATTACACAGGTGTTGGTGAGAGGGGGGGACAAGTCCTATATGTAAGCCCTGTCCCGTCACTGATTGTGGAGGCAAAGGTGCTTGCTTTACCACCTGAGGACTTTGGATTCACAGAACTACATCATCAGAGCTATCCCCTCATAATAAGGGGACCTGGAGCTGTAACACAGCAGGAATTAGTAATGTCTGGGCAGGACTCATTAATCACCTGGAAGATGTGGTTCACTAAGATCTCTAGGGGATCTTTGGCACTCTCTGAATCTGCCATTATGACCGGAGAGGTTGGTATCAGGAGGTCATTAGGTACAGTCCTTATGGATCTTGTGTTGGGGGTGAGAGGTAGCTAGTTTGGGTGGGGCTAGTATCTGGTTAGGTCCTATAGGTTGGTGAGGCCTCCCAGGGATGGCTCTGTCCTTGCTTTCAAAGTGAACCCCAGTCCTGGGTCATGACCCGACTGATACAGCCATAATCCCCAGCTGTAGCCTGCTTCCCAACCTCGGAATTTCTTTCTCTTTTCTGTAAAGGTCACTTGTATAGGATTAGAAAGGAAGCCAGGACATCTTCCAAACAGCAGGTTTGAAGCTAGCAACTGCTGGGGAACTCTTGTGACAGTTATCAAATCATCATTAACTGGGGGCTTCCATGAGATAGTCCCAGTAGATACACAGTCCCAAGCCGCACAGAAAAACTCATCAGCACCCCCACATTTGTAAATGACCACTCTTACCCAACTTTCTCTGGGGCACATGCGAAAGTCAGTGTTCCGACATGGCTGCAGCCTGGTCCTCCTCCAGCTCTTGGGGAGTAGAGAATGCAACCCCCCCTTTCCTGCCCTAAATTCCAGTGGCCCCATTAGTCTCCTGTTCCCAGTCACCTATATCCTAACTCCTGGTAGCCAGGTGGCACGGGTCAAATTGTAGGGTTGGCCACCAGGTGTCTCAGTACTTCGTTGAAGGAGCTATTCACAATGTTCCCAGTGGTGGCATTGGTTATGAGCCAGGTTGAGGGGTTGATGTGGGTCAAAGGGGGCAGGAAAGAAGAGGGAGCTCATAGTTCCTAGAATTAGCATTTCCTAAGTCTAGATCAGTTTCAGTAGCCCTGGCTACTGGTGTTGTCTGGGTTGAGCCGGTCGTCAGGAGTCTTCTTGTTCCACAGGTAGGTCTGCTGCACGCTTGTGGGTGTGATGGATCCAAACTGCCATCTTATCTACCTTCAAATTGGTAGGCATGGTTAGAAGTACAGCAAATGGGCCTTTCCAGTGAGGTTTCAAGGTCCCCTGGTGATATCTCCTCATGTTGGCAAAATCACCAGGGAGGTAGCAGCGTAGTTGAGGTGGGGGACCTATTTTATACAGAGCATGCGGTTTAGGCCAGACCTGCTTGTAGGACTATTGGATGGCTTTTAGGTCCTCCAAGAGGCTCTGGTCCTCGAATTTTGCAATGACTTTCACCTGCAAGTTAGGGGTGATGGGGGTATCATATCAAATATGATTTCAAAGGGGATAAATCCCATTTGATAGGGTGATTTCTGTACCCTATAGAGGGCAAATGGGAGGAGACCCACACAGTTACCACCAGTCTCTAAGGCTAATTTAGTAGTCTCTTTTAGAGTGCTATTCATTCTCTCTACCTGCCCTGAACTCTGGGGTCTACATGCACAATGCAATTTCCAATCAATCCCTAGGGCTATGGCTGAACTCTGACTTACCTTGGACACAAAAGCTAGTCTATTATCTGAACCTATATCTGTGGGAAGCCATATTTTGTTAGGATGCCTTCGTGTAATTTCTTTGCCGTCTTCTGAGCAGTATTGTGTTTGGTAGGAAACACTTGAGTCCAATAGGAAAAGGTGTCTAAGACACAAGGAGGCACCTGTACCTGTTCCCACATTTTCGATGCTTAAACTCAGTGAAATCAACTTACCAAAAAGCAGCTGTTTGGGTGCCTCTCAGTCACATCCCTTGAGTTGTGATGTTCTTAGTTGCATTAGTAAGCTGTCGGCTTTGCAGCTGGCCACAATTTTATCAATTTTGGAACGCAAATCCTGTATCTTAAGCTCTACATGATGAGTCAGATCCTGCATTCTCTGGGTGCCCATGTGAGTGGATTGGTGCATCTTGGTCAGGATTCAGTCCTCTAGATCAACAGGTAGTATTAGGTTTCTTTCTGCTGAAGGCCACCATCCCTCTAAGACATAAGTCATGGGCAATTTCTTGATCCATTGGAGGTCCTTTGCTATATGTTTAGGATCAGCTGGTAATCAATCGGTGATCCACTGGGTCTGGAAATGTGATGGTTAACACAAGCTCTGCTCTCAGGGTTAACTGCTTGATCTGCTAGGTTAGTGCCTCTGGTGACTGGATCATCTTCTTTCCGATGCCCTGGGAAGTGGATAATGGCTAGTCTTTTTGGGAGCCAAAGAGTCATTAACAGGGCCAAGATTTCATCTTTATTTTTAATAGTCTTTCCTTCTGCAGTCAGCAGCTCCCTTTCTCTGTAAATTGCCCCCATGAACATGAGCAGTTGCTACTCATCTAGGGAGAGGTGTGTCTTGTAAGCCCATTCAAGTTCCATGCATTTGTGTCAGGATTTCCACACAGTCATGAAGTGGTGTCTCCAAGTCTGGGTCGGGCAGCAGAGTAGCAGGCAGTGGGGATCTGGAAGGAAATTCTGGTAGGGTTCAGCAAGAGATTCTGATAATGTGTCAGGTGGGCATTCCTAAGCCAGTGGTCTGGAGGTTGCTTTAGGATTCCTTTGATGGCATGGCGAGTGGTGATAACCAAACTCTGTCTCATAGTCAGCTTACTGCATTTCTCCACCAGGAGAGCCAACTGCTGCCACTATGCAGAGGCAGGGTGGCTGTCCTGTAGCTATTGGTTTGAGCCTTTGGACAGACAAGCTACCAGGAGGCACCATGGTCCCAGACGTTGGGTTAGGATCCTTTCGGCTATTCTCTTATGTTTGTCTCCCAACAGGTGGGAGGGCTTAGTTACATCTGGCAGCCATAAGGCAGGAACTGAAAGGAGGGCTTGTTTCAGTGCATCTGGGGCCTTCTGATGGCTGTCAGTCCGTGTGAATCCTGGCTGTTCCTTGGTGACTTCATATAGGGGGTTGGCCAATTCGGCAAACCCAGGGGCTCCTTAGGCCACAGAAGCCCGCTGTCCCTAGGAATTCCGTCACTTTCCTTTCAGTTTTGGGTGTGGGAATTCTCAGAACTGTTTCTTTCCTGGCCTGGGATAGCCATCTCTTACCTCCTATGAAGACATAGAACAAATATTGCACCTCCTTTAGGCGCACTGACTTCTGCCTAGCTAGGGGTGAATGTCTCCTTTTCTAGGTCCTCTCTTACCTTCATCTTTAGTCAGCTGTTTGAGGCACCCCCTCTGATCCTCAGGTTTGGCCACTGCTGCTAACATGATCTTGTCCAGGTTCTGATTCTGCCATTTCTCAGCCCTTACCTGTTTTTCCTCAGTACTTTCCCTATTGTAAAAACAACAACAACAACAACAACAACAACAACAAAACCCCTTTTCTGCCATGGCCACTAAATCCTGGAGACTCTTTTCTCCAAGCCTCTCAACTCTCTGAAGTTTTCTGCAAATATCTGGAGCAGACTGGTTAATAAAAGCCATGACCACTGCTACCTTTCCTTCCTGAGACTCAGGATCCATTGGAGTGTATTGCCTAAATGTTTCCATGACTCTCTCAAGGAAGGCAGCTGGGTTCTCTTCCAGTCCCTGTCTAATATTATATACCTTGACCATATTGGTTGGCTTGCAAACTGAAGCCTTGAGAAATCCTGATTGAGTCTGGGGGTGTCTTAGTTAGGGTTTTACTGATGTGAACAGATGCCATGACCAAGGCAACTCTTATAAGGACAAAATTTAATTGGGGTTGGCTTACAGGTTCAGAGGTTCAGTCCATTTTATCATCAAGGCAGGAACATGGCAGCATCGAGGCAGGCATGGTGCAGGAGGAGCTGAGAGTTCTACATATTGTTTTGAAGGCAAACAGGAGAAGACTGACTTCCAGGCAGCTAGGATGAGGGTCTTATGGGGATCATGTCCCCCAGTGACACACCTCCTCCAACAAGGCTATTCCTACTCCAACAGGGTTACAGCTCCAAATAGTGCCACTCCCTGGGCAAAGCATATTCAAACTACTATACAGGTGGTAAACAAGGAGTCTCCCCTTACCTTCATCAGTATTAAAATCCCAATCAGGACAAGTGGTAGGGAATTCCTCATTGATTTGAATCAGTTCAGTGGTAGGGACCCCAGTGACACCAGGAACCAATTTCCTGGCCTCTGTTTGGATTCTCTCTCACTCTCTTCTGTTGTTAAGAGGACCTGTAATAGTTGCTGACAGTCATCTCAAGAGGGTTGATGGGAAAAATGACAGTTTCTAGCAGAGTTATCAAGGCACAAAGGTTCTCTGACAAGGGGGCATTCTGAGATTTCCAGTTATACAAGTCACTAGTAGCAAAAACAAACAAACAAACAAACAAACAAAAACAAAAAACCAATAGAGATGAGGCTAGTTGGTTATGAGCAGGGAAGCTCTTAGGAAGAAGGTTGTAGAGTCAGGCCCAACTGTTCATTCTTCTGGGGTGCCCCCTTTCTAATCTGCATTCCTTAAGTGGGCCCTGGCTGCTCTGTGGTGGGGAGGCTCTACATCAGGGACCAGGGATTCCAGTGCAGCTCCTTCTATGATAGGGTCCTGTAAGGGCTAGGAAGGGGGAAATGAGGTTTTTGTTCATTCTATCCTGTAAAATAGGATAGGGTGGGTCTGAAGGTTTAATTGCAGCCTGGTTCTGCCCTGGCCACTGTTGCTGAGAACATTCTGTTATGGCCAGAACACTGGGTCTAGGTCCTATTGGTAAGAAGGATTTAACCCAAGTTGAGGGGTTAGTAACTAAGTCCCCCTAGACCACAATATAGAGCACTTGGTCTGGGTACCCCATCTGATGTGTAAAAACCTTTCTGTGGACTTCCTGAATGATATCTAGTTGAAAGGTACCTTCAGGGGGCCATCCTACATTATAAGCAGGCCATTCAGAATTATAAAAGCTCTCCATCTTCCATTTCCTAACCTTCACTGACAAATTGTGTCTGTGGTTCTTGATCTCTTTAAAATGCCATAAGACCAAGTTAATTGTGGTAGAAACAGTCTGTCCCATTTTGTCTGTCTCAGTTACAGAATAGTAAAGTGCCACACACAAAACAGACAGCCACAAGGGGGTGATAAAGGCTAACCAGCAGATTCCTCCACTTTTATGGATGAGAAAATGAAGACAGGACCAAGGTGGTAAGGGGTGTGGCAGGGTTCCACATCTGCTAGTGGGTTCCATCATTCCCAGAAATTAACACCAGGGGTACTCCATTCCCCCAGGGGCACTCAGTTCTTTATGCTAAGCTCTGGAATGTCTTCCAAGCCCCTTTGGCTACGATCCTCCAGAGTGTCTGATGTAGCGGGGGATGGGGGGAGAGAGGTTGCATGTCCACTTTAGTTGTCTCCCACCACGAATATTCAAGAAAAATCAGGCAGCCAAGGCACACAGACACAAATCTGACAGATAAGGCACTGACACAAAGATCAAGAATGAAGTATGTCCTTTCCAGCCAGCCTTCTGTCCCTTTGGTTGGGAGTCCTGGACATCTTAGAGTTCTTGGCCAATGCATCAAGATGTTATATCCAAGTCACAGGGATCCCAAAGGCCACTGAGGAGCCAATTCCAATGCAAACACATAAGGGTTTTTATTACGAGCTTGTGAGCAAAGACTCTAACCGTCACCACTGTAGTGGTCAGAAGTGAGAGCCTCTGAGTCTAGGGGTGCAGGGTACCTATTATGGTTGCTGCAAGCTTGAAGAATCTCCATACGGGTCAGCAAGTTAATATCTTAAAAACTGCATTTCTGGCTTAATCTGTAGGAACCAGATACAAGGGCAAAGCCACCTGACAAACAGGATGGCTAGGTTATCTATTCTCTGCAGGATGTCTTAGGTTATCAATATGTACCTTAACCCTGCTGTTGCTAAGGGGGGTGTTGCCATAGGATATTTGCTCAAGTAGACTTTGCAGTTTTCTAACTGGAACTGGAGTTTAGCCCCTTTGCACAAAATGGAGTTTCTTCTCAAAAATGGAGTTGGTTGGGCTTTACAATATATTTCCAGTTAGACAATCATGCAACCATAAATAATGATAATTTGTTCCCAGCTTTGATATTTACATGTCTCTGTCCTTTCTTTTTCCTTCTGTCTCTCCTCCCCCTCTTCTTGTGTTTTACCTCATAGTAGCTTCAAACTCACAATGTAGTCCAAGTAAGTCTTGAATCCATGACAATTCTCCTTTCTTAGCCTTCCAAGTGCTGGGATTCAGGCAAGTACCACTATACCAGGCCCCTTCTCTCAAAGCACACCATTGAATCTTGTACATCATACAAATCTTAGACAAGTGCTATGACAGTGGTTTCTGATCTTAACTCATACTTCACTGGAGCACTTCAGTGTTTCAATATTAAGTGTAAAGTTGGTCATGTGGTTAAGAAATATGCAGACATTTATCATAGGCAATGAAACTGCTGGAACTACTAAATGCAACAGTGGATACCCACTTACGGCATATCTACAGGAAACACTGTACCTCTAGGGTACCCTGGGAGAGGAAGAACTAGTCCTACTCCTATGTTCTCAGGCACTCCAGCCCCCACCTTCTGGATGCACAGCCCTCACCTGTCTCTTTTGAAGTCTGCATTGCCAGTCTGAGGCTCACACCACCTAACTTCCCTCCCCTCTTGTTCCCTGCCACCCCCTACCCCTTTGCTCCGGTGGCTTTCCTGTCCTCTAGCACCTGGTCCAGCTGACTTCCTCCTGAGTGGTTCATCGGCAATGCCATCATCATCTGCAGAGAACCAAGTGAAACCAGGAAGGAAGGTACATGTGGTGGGAGATCCTCGGCAAATGTTACACTGAAGAAGCTGTGAGCTTTCCGTGGTAACTTGTGACTATGAACTTAGCCACATTCTCTTTTTTGGTTACAGAATTGTGATGCTGTTTTTGTTTTTACTTTCTCTTTTCAGTAGACATGCGAGGAATTTCTCTCTGTGTTTGGTTTTCAAAGAGCTGGCACTTGGATTAACATCTGACTCCATCTCCTGCAACAGTGACAGCCTCTTTAAACCTATCCACCTCACCACTCTGCTGACCCTTGCTGCTGACTCTCTACATTCTGCACCAAGGGCTTGGGCCTTTTCTTCTTTTCTTAGCAATGACAAGAAATTGAGCATTCAGTTTCCCCTTTGTATTTGTTTGAGACTCATAAGTTTTGATCAGTTCTGTTCTTAGTTCTCTCTCCATCTATCTATCTATCTATCTATCTATCTATCTATCTATCTATCTATCTATCTATCTATCTATCTTTCTTTCTTTCTTTCTATCTACCTATCTATCTATCTATCTACCTATCTATCTATCTATCTACCTATCTATCTATCTATCTATCTATCTATCTAATTTTGTTTCTTTTTCTGAGAGCAGATCTTGCTTGTGGCAGCCTGAGATAATGTATGTCAACCACTACCTTCAGTTTTGTTAATAACTGTGAACTATAGTTTTGGTCTCATAATTTATTTGTGCTAGAATATTTTTACTTACCTATTGGTTATTGGTTTCTTCTTGAATTATAACATTTTGGTACCCTTAATGTAATAGTTTATAAAACTCTTTAAATGTATTGAATCTTTCTGTGTTTTAACATGGGACTGGGTGCTGTAATACCTCCATGGCTGACTAACAATGACAAAAAAGTTTATTGAATCATTTGATATGCTGTATAGCTTTTGAGTCAGTCTTACTAACAATAATAACTGCTATAATTCTTTTTCAGTTTCTATTCCTAGTTATATTAAATCTATCTTCCTATTTTGTTTAAGATTTAATTAATTTTTATTTATGTGTATGTGTGTATCTGTTTTTGTGTATGTGTTTGTCCATGGAGGCAATAAAACATAGATGCCCTGGAGTTGAAGTTACAGGCAGTTATGAGCTCTCATGTAGATACTGGGAACTGAATTTGGGTTCTTTGTAAGTGTAGTGTGTGCTCTTAACTACTGAGCCATCTCTTCAGCTCTCATTGTATTATTTTCTATAAACTTCTCTTTATGTTTCTAACAATTTAGCTGGCTCATCCACACATGTCCACTTCAGATACTTCACTAAGTAACTAGGAGGCATCAGGAACTCTATATACTTAGTCTGTTAGCAACACAGACTGAAAGACAGTCTTGATGCCTCTGGACTTGGATTTATATTCCAATGGGATGGAGAATTAGAACAGAAGTAGGACAGGAATAAATAAGACAAAACAAAAACACAATAAAAAAGAGTATGGTAGGTGAACTCAAGAGTTAAAAAAAATCAACATTAAACAAAGAGGAGATGAGGGGGTTGAAGAGATGGCTCAGGGGTTGAGACCACTTGTTTGCAGGAGCCAGCCAGTCAGTCAACGTGGGAAACCATGACTAGGGAGTGAAGTTGATTATAGGAAAGGCAGAAAGGAAATGCAAGAGGCAGTTATGGGAGGCTACTGGTGAATACCATGCCAGTGAGTGAGTGTATTTTCTCGGTGCCTTTAAAGGCAAGCAACACCAAGCATAACCAATTCAAGGAAGATAAACAATGACCACAAATGCTTATGTGGTAAGTTTATGGTACACAGCATATGGCCATTTCCTTCAGGCTAGGACAGTCTCTCAAGTATGTATTCATAAATGGAGGAACTTGGTAGGGTATTA
>JADRCC010334951.1:0-17438 GCA_019843855.1 Hylomyscus alleni | reverse complement strand
AAAAAAAAACAAAACAAAAACAAAACCAAATACAAACTGAAGGAATTCTGGAAATGAAAAATTTGGAAATTTGAAAGGGAACTACAGAGACAAGATTCACCAACAGAATTCAAGAGATAGAAGAGAGAATATGAAGCATTGAAGATATGATAGAAAAATGCATAGATGCATGGGTCAAAGAAAATGTTAATTCCAAAAAAACTCCTGACATTAAACATCCAGGAAATCTGGGTGTCTATGAAAATATGAAACTTAATAATAGTTATAATGGAAGGAGAAGAATCCCAGCTCAAAGACCCAGAAAATATTTTCAATATAATCAGAGAAGAACATTTACTATCCTGAATGTTACTAACCTAACATTCATATTAAGGTACAACAAAACAAAACAAAAACAAAACAAAAAACAAACAAAAAAACCATATAGAACACCAAATAGATTGGACCAAAAAAAGAACACCTCCCCCACACATAATAATCAAAACATTAAACTTTATAGAACAAAGAAAGAATATTAAGAGCTGGGCAGTGGTGGCACATGCTTTTAATCCTAGCACTTGGGAGGCAGAGGCAGGCAGATTTCTGAGTTCGAAGCCAGCCTGGTCTACAGAGTGAGTTCCAGGACAGCCAGTGCTACACAGAGAAATCCTGTCTCAAAAACAAACAAACAAAAAAAGAAAGAATATTAAAAGCTTCAAAGAAAGAAATATGAATGCAGATCTATGAAAATATGCCTGACTTCTCAATGGAGACTCTGAAAGCCAGAAGGACCTGGACAGATGTGTTGCAGACTCTAAGAGATCACAGATGCCAGTTCAGACTGGTATACCTAGCAAAACATTCAATCACCACAGAGGGAGAAAATAAGATATTTTTGATAAAATCAAATTTAAACAATATCTAGCTATAAATATCCAGCCCTAAAGAAGGAACTGGAAGGAAAACTCCAACCTAAGGAAGTGAACTACACACATAAAAACGCAGGAAATAAACAGTCTCACACCAGAAAAACAAAAGAAAGGAAGTACACACACACAAACATTACCACCACCACTACCATGACCACCACCAACAGCAATGAAATAACAGGCACCAATAATCATTGGCCATTGATATCTGTCAATATCAATGGCCTCAATTTCCCAATAAAAAGACTTAAACTAATAGAATAGATGCAAAACCAGGATCCATCCTTCTGTTGCATCCAAGAAATATCCTTTCAACATCAAGGATAGAGATTATCTCTAGGTGAAGGCTTGGAAAAAAAATATTCCAAGCAAATGGACCTAAGAAGCAAGTTGATGTAGCCATTTTAAGATGCAATAAAATAGACCTTAAACCAAAACTAACCAAAAGAGAGAGAGAAGGACATTACATATTCACAAACAAACAGCCACCAAAAAAAGGGGAGATGAGTTTGTAAAAGAAACACTACTACAAGGTACGTCACATATTGACATACTGATAGTGAGAGATTTCAATACCCCACTCTCACAAAAGGATATATCATTCAGACCAAACCTAAACAAAGAAATACAGGAACTAACAGACAATATAAAACACACGAACCTAACAGATATGTATAAAACATTTTTCTCAAACACAAACAAATATTCTCTCCACCTCGTGGAATGTTTTCTAAAATTTACCACACAGACAAGTCTAAACAGTGACAAGGAAATTGAAATAACTCCCTGCATCTTATCAGACCATCATGAATTAAAACTGTATAGCAACTACAACAACAACAACAAAAAAAAAAAAACCTTTAAAACTGCTGGAAAATGAACAACTCCCTACAGACTGAAAAATGGGCCAAGACACACACACACACACACACACACACACACACACACAAAGAGAGAGAGAGAGAGAGAGAGAGAGAGAGAGAGAGAGAGAGATCCTAGAATTCAATGAAAATGAATACACAGTATAGCCAAACTTACAGAATACAATGAAATAAAAAAAAAAAAAAACAATGCTAAGAAGAAAGCTCATACCTGCATAAAAATTGGGGAGATCATGTACATGCAACTTATCATCTCACTTGAACACTCAAAACAGCCTTTTAGCCTTTTTAATACTGTGACTCTTTAATACAGTTCATCATGTTGTAGTGACGCCCTCAACTATACAATTATTTTTTTAAAGATTTATTTATTTATTTATTTATTGTGGTATAAATAACTGGAAATTTATTCAAAATGTATGTTTATTTATAAATTTTTAAGCTATCAATAAGCTCTCCTTTGTCTTAGAAGTATTTAAAACCTAAACCAAATCCAAATGTATCTATTAACAAGTTTAGTCACAATGAACTGAAAATATACGGTGGGTTCAACGATGGCAGGTACTAAGGTAAGGAATTCAAAAGACATGTAGCACCATTGTTGATATTATGAAATCAATCATTTTCAAAAGCAAATACATATGTATTTTGAAATATGGCATGAATATGGTTAATATAAAAATTATTATGTGCCATGATAGTTGAATCCCTTATTTTTTTATTAGATGTTTTCTTTATTTACATGTCATACAATATCTCCTTTCCCAGGTTCCCCTCCAAAAAAAAGAAAAAAATTTAAATACATAAAATACAATCCACAAACCGCAAGAAACTCAAGAAAAAGGAAGACCAAAGTGTGGATACTTCATTCCTTCTTAAAAGAGGGAACAAAATACCCATGGAAGGAATTGTAGAGACTAACTATGGAGCAGAGACTGAAGGAAGGACAATTCAGAGACTGCTCCTCCTGATAGGCTCTGACAGTACCTAACTAATACAGAAGTAGAGGCTCACAGCCATCCATTGGACTGAGTACAGGGTCCCCAATGAAGGAGCTAGAGAAAGGACCCAAGGAGTTGAAGGGCTTGCAGCCCCTTAGGAATGCCAGGGCCAGTAAGCAGGAGAGGGTGGGGTGGTGAGCAGGGGGATGGGAGAGGGAACAGGGGTTTGTTTTTGTTTTAATTTTATTTATTTTTTTATCTGTAAGTACACTGTAGCTGTCCATTTTCAGACACCCCAGAAGAGGGCATCAGATCTCATTATGGATGGTTGTGAACCATCATGTGGTTGCTGGGATTTGACCTTCGGAAGAGCAATTCTTTATAGATCTTGAGAGGACAATACTCAATTTTATATGAAAAACAAAAAAGCACAATAGCTAAAATAATCCTAAGCAATAAATTTCAAATTTATCCCTAATTTCAAGCAGTATTATCAAGTTATAGTAATAAAAGCTACGTGGTATTGCCACAAAAACAGATACATTGATCAATGGAAAAGAATTGAAAACCCAGACATAAGTCTATAAACATATGGACACCTGATTTTTGATTATGAAAAAAATCCAGAAATACACATTGCAAAAAAAAAAAGCATCTTCTATAAGTGGTGCTCATCTAACTGAATGTCTATTTGTAGAAGAATCCAAATAGACCCGTATTTATCACCCTGCACAAAACTCATCCAAGTAGATTAAAGCCTTCAACATAAAACTGGATATGCTAAACCTTACAGAAGAGAAGGTGGGGAATAGCCTAGAACAAACTGACACAAAAGACAACTTTCTGAGGAGAATTCCAACAGCACAGACACCAAGATCAACAATTAATAAATAGAACCTCATAAAACTGAAAACATTCTTCAGGGCAAAAGACAACAACAATAGAATAAAGTGGCAACATACGAAATGGGAAAAGTTATTTTTTTTTAACTTCCATTTCTAATAGAGGACTAATATCCAAATAGATAAATAACTCAAGAAACTAGAGAACAAAAAAATAAAAAATAAAAAATAAAACACAACCAAACCAACCATCCAAGCAAATGAAACCAAATTAAATTATTTTAATTTAAAAATGGAGGACTGCTCTAAACAGAGACTTCACAACAAAGGAATCTCAAATAGCTGAGAAACGCTTAAAGACATGTTCAAGAGCCTTAGTCATCAAAAGAATGCAAATGAAAACTACTTTGAAATTACATCGCAGACTTGTTAGAATAGCTAAGGTCAGTAATACAAATGACAGTTCACTGGCAAGGACATGGAGCAAGGGGGAACACTTTTCCATGGCTAGAAGGAGTGCAAACCTGTGCAGCTACTATAGAAAGCAACATGGTGGTTCTTCAGAAAGTTGGGAATCAATCTACCTCAAGCCCCAGCTGTACTACTCTTGGGCATATATCCAAAGGACACTCCATCCTACCATAAGGACATTTGTTCACTCATATTTATTGTGTTTTTATTCATAATAGCCAGAAACGGGAAACAACCTAGATACCCCTCAACAGAAGAATGGATAAAGAAATTATGTGGTGCATTTACACAATGGAACATTACTCAGCAGTTAAAAAAAAATCCAAAATCATAAAATTTATAGGCAAATGGATAGAATTAGAAAAAAGTCATCCTGAGTGTATTAACCCAAACCCAGAAAGACAAACATGTTATGTATTCACTTATAAGAGGATACTAGCCATAAAGTAAATTATAATTATACTATAATCCATAGAGCCAGATTAGGGGACATGGGAGTCTCTCTGGAAGAGCAAAATAAAATAGATTTTATGGGCAGACTAGAGCAGTGGGGATGGGAGCTGGGATCAGGTGGTGGAAAAGATGCAGTAGAGAGAGAGGATGTGAGAAGAAACAGCTGAAGTTGGGGGGAGAACTTAGGGATGCTGTGGAAACCTAATACAATGGAAACTTCCTGGAACCTATGAACTTGATCCTAATGAAATTTTCTAGTAATGGGGGTTATGGAGTCTCAACTAACCATTTTAGCCAGGAGAGGTTTCCAGTGGCAGGACCAGGTTGCATTCAATTGAGTTGTTAGTCAAGGAGGTCCCATGAAAACCCCAGGCTGGGTCCCATTGCTGAGAACAACACCCACAGAACTCATTAAACATGGAACAGTCAAGATGGTACACAAAGGTACTCTGCAGGCTACCAGAAGAGCAATGTGGACACCAATCCAATCACAAAACCTTTGACCTAAAATCTGTCCTACCCGAATAATATGCTAGGATGATGGCAGAACAGAACATTTGGCAATAGCCAACCAATGTCTGATGTGACCTAAGGCCCACTTCATGAGAAGGAACCTACACTTGACATTACTTAGGTAACTAAGAATTGAAGACTAGATAGCCCACAAACCTAGGGTAAAACCAAATGCTACTGGAAAAAGAAATCTCGAAAAAAAAATGATTTCTAATGTATTCTACTATACTGATAGATCTGTGCCTTATCCAGTCATCATCACAGAGGCTTCCTCCAGCAGAAGATGGGAACAGATGCAAGAGCCACAGCTGGACATTATATAAAGAGAGTCAAATCTCTCCCCTCAGCACTTAGGGGATCCTGAAGAACAGGAGGCAGAAAGAGTGTACGAACCAGAGAGGATGGAAGCACCAGGAGATCAAGGTCTACTCAGTCAACTAAGCAATATTCAAGTAAGCTCACAGAAACTGAAGCTGCAGGCACAGGGCCTACATGGATCTACACCAAGTCCTTTGCATATATAGTACAGCTATTAGCTTAGTATTTTTATGGGTCTCCAACTCTCATTCATCCTCTTGGGACTCATTTTCTCCTGATGAGTTGTCGTAATGATAAACTGTACAATCACACCTGGATTCAAAGGCAAATTAGGATGTATGTATCAAGGAAGAGCAAAAGTTAGGGTTGACAGAATTGATGGAGTTAAGTTGAAGCAGCAGAAATACAGAGAATGGTGTGTGAAACATGGAGGGCTCCTAATTTAGAGTTGATCCAAGGGACCTATGATTGTCAGCAATCAACATGCAATTGAAGGGAATGGATACCTGAGGTAAAACAATAAACAAAATGGTGGGGAAAGAAGTTAAGGAAATGAGAGGTGGTGTTGGAGAGATCGACAATATGAGCATGTAATTTACAATTAATGCTGCAATCTTGGAGCCACAATCTCAATGTTCTAGGGGTTACAAGCAAAGTCTTCCACCCCTAAATCATGCACAGTCATGACTTAGCAACTATCTCACTGTGTGACTTGGGAAATCACTTTAGGGTTGATATCTCAATGGGTATCATCTCAAGTCACTGACAGAAGGAAACTTAAAGCGTGGAAATAGCACATGGTTTCTTAACTCTTCATTTCATTTCAGCCTGGGAACAAGACAGAAAGCCTCACTACCTACACCAACTAGGTGACAACATGTAGAGAATCTAGTGAGTCCTCCTGGCTGCCATATTTTGGACATTCTCTCTCTGATAATTACTCCAGAATTACATTTGAGAGAATGACAGCATGCCCCATAGGGCTGTAGGCATGGCTACAATAAAAGAATTAGTAGATAGTTGAGGGTTGCTATGATTAGTCAAGATGTGAAGGACTCATTTGCTAGAAAATGCCTTCCTGTTGCACTAAACTCTTATCAGAAATCTATGCAACTGATAGCAAATACTGAACTTGAACATAGAATGAAATACTCAGTAATCTAATAAAGTAGTAAATTTTAAGCTTTTTGGAATGGGCTGTCGATGAATCTGATTAATACAGGGTTAACTATATTCCTATGTGGATAACTAGGTTTTAAAGAATGAAATTATGGGAATAATAAAATTTTACTGAACATAATTTATCCTTTCCTTGGTGATTTAGAAGACACCTTGACCTCCCATAGTGACTTAGAGACATGCCTGCGAACATCAATTAAAACTGATCTACGGATGTGCAAGGCAATAACTCATCTGGGCTTTTTGCATGCTGGGAGCTCAAGCAGGGCAGCAGGAAGGGAGATGACAGCAGGAAGTGGAAGGAACTGGCGATGGAGAAACTGTCTAGTGGCAGGACCCGTTCTTAAGGATAAAAACCAGCAGATGAATAACGACATTCAAGGAGTTAAGGGACCTCGAGTTTCAATCAGCGTTGACAAATCCAGGAGGTACCATCCAGGTGCTACAAACAGAAGGCCAGAAAAAATCACTGCACTTATCATGCAGAAAAATCATCTGTCTCTAGTTTTAGTCTGTCAGTTAGCAGCAGGTACGGAGAGTCCAATTGATATTTCTCTGGAAGTCACGGTTTGTGGACATAGAGAAAGGGATTTCACAGGACTAAATAGGCTGCTGATTGCTGTAAAGTTCAGGACAAAATTCTGGTTCCAGCAGGAAAGGCAAGCTACCATTAAGCACAGACACAGAGAGGCATAAAAGCTCCAACTTAACGAACGTCTTGAATATTACATTTACGTAGGTGTCTCGAGTTCAGAGATTGAGTACCTGAGATACGGTGGGGTTCCTACTGATGGGAAAGAAAGAAAAAGGGAAGGTGGCCTGGTTGGTTGTGGGTATGTCTTAGGCAAGAGAGCATCTTTCTGGGAGAGAGGAACTGATTAGAGAGTAAAGGAACTGACATGAAAAAATAAAAAAGCAAAGGAAGCTGTGAGTTAGTCTTAGTCCCAGTTAGCAGCACTTCATGTAGATGCTATAAGATCACCACCACATTGCAGGAGATATCTTGATGATTTATAGTCCCCACTTTATTAATTGGACCAGTGTTTGCACAAGGACAAAAAAAAAAACCACCAGGTAGCTTGTAATGAGATTCAATTCACAGAAACATGTCAAGGAACATTTGTAGTCTAATAAAGAGTTAACTTCAATTGTATATTGTCTTATCTTCCTTAATTCTTTCCTTCTGGACATGACTCTCCAGCCAGCTCCACAGAGGAGAAACTGCACTTGGACCAGATGACTGGGGTAAAAGGAAGTGAGTCTATTCAAGAAATAAGATAGGCGCAACGAGGAAGATAGACCATTTAAGGAACTAGAAGTCCTTGAGGCAACCATGAGAAGAGGGCAGAGAAGAAAAATGCAGGGAGTGAAGGAAAAATAGAAGATCCAGCCTGGGGAAAGATTCCAGACAGATTAGTAGGAATCTGTATAAAAGGCCCTAGGAATGAATTAGAAAGCACATCTGTCTTGGATGAGATGGTTGCCCAGATTATAACACATACTCTGAGAAATTCTTCCCAAGATAGACCAAGGGGCCTGGCTATGCAGAGAAAAATGGGACATTATCAAACACACACACCAGAGACAGTTGAATTGTTAGTAGTATCAAGGTATATTTTACCCAAGGGCCCCTATTTACATGGAAAGAGCTCAGGTGGTTTGTGTTTTAATTTTTTTGTTGATTAAAGTAAAACAAAATAGACACATAATTTGCCTTAAATCATTAAGTTCAGTTCTCCAATCTTCTATCCTGTTTGTACATCTATCAAACATAATATAAAATAAAGAAGGCTTTGCAGGGAGCTTGGATTAGTGTTTGATCAACTCAAGTAACACAAAGTAAATTGCCCCCTTAAAACAACCAGACTGATTAAAAACTTAATTAAATCCCCCTAAAATTTTTAAAATCCATTTACAAATTGAAGTACGCCACTTCATATGCTTGATTGGATGTATTTTTCATCTTCGCAACCCAAATGATTCCAAATTACGAACAAATCTTTGAAGTTTAAATAAATTAAACTTACAAATGTAACAAATTTAAAATTCTCCTAAGCATTCTGGCACTGATTACAAATTTATTGGTATGCATTTCAACAACAACAACAACAACAAAAACAAAAAATCTTCCCAAATCAATTGAGTCTATAAATTGGAAGCAAAAGATTGATTTCTCAGATTCTCGATGGATCCTTCACATCCGTCACTGGAGTGAGAGCTAAGGCAGCAAGAGAATCCCCTGGAGATTCAGCAACACATCTCTTGGACCATTTGAAAGCCCTGCCCAGGGCTGAAGTATAAAAGAGAACAGAAAGAGCCATTACCTTCAGCTACTGAGCTAGTTCAGGAGGTGAGGTCACCTGGGCCGTCAGTCCCTCATTTCATCCTCCCCTTCTTTCCTTTCCAGTTGCATACAACAATCCAAAAATCATATTTTGATTTTCATTCTCATATAGATGGAACAAAAGCAAAAGCAAAAGTAAAAACAACACAGGAACGCTAGGGAATAAAAGTCTACTCTCTTCCAAAGGACTTATTTGGTTAAAAGAAAAACAGATATAAAAACATGGATCTGAATGTTCGGGATGTTTCTTGGTGTGGATATTTGGCCTTTTTTTTTTTTTTTTCCGAGTTCCTTCTTTTTATTAACTCATACACAACTACTTGTCTTCTGGTTTGTTGAAGCAGTTAAGTCAGACAACAGTTACCACAGTAATGTTTGTCAGAGTGGCTACCCATGAAAACTGCAGCACCACATTCATCAGAAGGACAGTCTCGACGAAGTTGGCTAATTTTGCCATTTTCATCCACCTTATAGTATTTCAGCACAGTCAACTTAACCTTCTTCCTCTCGTGTTTATTCTTTTTGGGAGTGGTGTAAGACTTACTCCTTTTCTTAGAACCGCAACAAAGTCTCAACTCAAGTTGAAGGGTAGACTCTTTGAATGTTGTAGTCAGACAAAGTACGGCCAAGATGGAAGATCCAGCTGTTTACCAGCAAAGATCAACCTCTGCTGATCAGGAGGAATTCCTTCCTTATCCTGGACCTTGGCCTTTACTTTTTTTATAGTGCCCGAGGGTTCAACCTCGAGCGTGATTGGTCTTCCCAGTAAGGGTCTTCACAAAAATCTGCATCGTGCTGCCCCCAAGATGGCAGATCGGAAAGTGACCTCACCTTTATTTGATGGATGTTCGAGACTTGGCTTGCTATTAACTAAATATGTCGGGCAGCGGACAAGCTGGATGATGCTGGGGTTTCAGTCTGAAGACTACTCTGCATTCCAGGTCCCAGACTGGCATGGTAGGTAGGAGTGGCTGATAGGTATCAGACAAATAGGAAGGGAACTGGCTTTGGTCCTCTAATTAGGGTTCTCTAATAACCTTCTAAGGACTATCAATGGGTAGACATGGTTCAAAGTTGGGTCTCCTGATGGACTGAATCTAAGATTTGCCTCCTGAATTGTTTTTGGATTCCAAGCTGAAGTTCTGGTTAGGACTCTAGATTCAGTTTCTAAACAGTCCCAGAAAGGTCTTGTGCGTAGAGTGGGTGATAGGGTAAAAGCAGTAGGGGAGAAAAATGTATCTCACTGACTAGAAGTTACTACCTGGATCAGTGGTAAAAATCTCATTATAAAACTGAGATTACGGGCCGGGCGGTGGTGGCGCACGCCTTTAATCCCAGCGCTTGGGAGGCAGAGGCAGGCGGATTTCTGAGTTCGAGGCCAGCCTGGTCTACAGAGTGAATTCCAGGACAGCCAGGGCTATAGAGAGAAACCCTGTCTCGGAAAACAAAACAAAAAACAAAAAACAAAAAACAGATTACGTTCTTTCAGAAAGTGGCATGAGCAATATTGCAAGTTGGTATAGCTACGTATTTTGAATTGAAAATGAAATGGCAAAGGATATAAGGATAAAAAGAAAAGGGATTATTGAGATAGCTCGGAAGGTGAAGGTGTTTATCGAGCCAGTCTGACTACCAAGTTTGATTCTCAGAACCCAAAGAGAGGTTAAATAAAGGAAAAATCCAATTTCATAAAGTTGTCTTCTAACTTCTAAACATGTGCCACAGTGCATGCGTGTGTATGTATACATATGTAACGCATATAAAAACAACAAATTGCCTTTAAAAAGATAAATCTTGTATGTCCATCACATAAATAGTACTTCATGGCTCTAAGCAAGGCCTGTCTTAACTTCACCTAACTGGTCAGGGTGTGGTGAACTTTAGAATAAAAGGAGCAAGATCATACGGACGGAAGACGCAGGCATGGGTTTGAGGGTTGGAGGCTTAGCACCAGTCTGCTGCCCTTGATAAGCAACCCCTGTCACCATGCCTCCATCTAGAATGGAAGCATGAAAATGGATCTATAGCTAAGAGAGAAATGCATCAGTTAACACTCATTTCAAACATGGTTTCTCCTCAATGTAAAATACTTTTCAGTGTCCAAAGGAGGCAAGTACTAGTTAAAAGGGGGGAAATTTCTAATAACTGGAGCCATCTAGGTTACCTTTATAGCCTGCTGCTAATTAACTGTGCCATTGTATTTTCTCATCAGAGTTAATTAGTGCTCATGACCCAAATGCTGAGTTTGGGAAATAATCCCTCTACTGCCAAATAAGAGGAATTTGACAACACAGTGTTGTAATATTATGTAATGTTATGAGATATATTCAAAATATTTAAATGTACAGGATATTTTTGAGTGATGGTATGGTTGTCAAGTTTGAGCTTCATAATGGCTGCTTACAGTCGCCTAGCTAGGAGCATCTGCACCATGTGAGAACTTACTAGAAATTCTCATTATTCAGTCCTTCCCCAATCTGCTGATGCAGACATGCTGAGGGGCCAGAGAGCAATGCTTTAATATACTTTGCCAATAAATCTTTAAAAAATTGTTATTTATTATTATTGTCCTGTATACATGGATTTGTGGAGTTCAGAGGATGACATTTGTGGAGTCTGTTCTCTATCTGACTTTACCTGAGTTTAGGGGACCGAACTCATATTGTCAGTTTACCACAGCAAGTGTTAGGACCTTCTGGGCAGGTTCAAAGGCCAATGAGTCTGATTCCTTAAGGACTCTGATTTCTTTTTCCAAGTTTTAGAGTGATTTTCCAAAGCCAATGAGAGAATATACAGTAACATGGGGTCAAACAGCATAAAACATTATTTTCTGGAGTTTATTTCCCTTAGGCAAATACCTTCAAGTCTGAGATAAACATTGTAGAGTCTTCCAAAATGCTTGGAAATATGATAATAACTTCCATTTTTTTAGTTTCTTTTTTTATTAGATATTTTCTTTATTTACCTGTCATATGATATCTTCTTTGCCAGTTTCCCCTCTGAAAATAAAATAAAAACAAAAAACAAAACCAAAAACAAAACAAAACCCCTGTTCCTTCCCCCTGCCCCGCTCACCAACCTACCCTCTCCTGCTTCCTGGCCCTGGCATTCCCCTATACTGGGGCATAGAACCTTCACAGGGCCAAGGGCCTCACCTCCCATTGATGACCAACTTGGCTATCCTCTGCTGCATATGCTGCTGGAGCCATTAGTCCCTGGGAGCTCTGAGGGTACTGGTTAGTTCATACTGTTGTTCATCCTAAGGGACTGCAAGCCCTTCAGCTCCTTGGGTCCTTTCTTTAGCTCCTTCCTTGGGGACCCTGTACTCAGTCCAATGGATGGCTGTGAGCCTCTACTTCTGTGTTAGTCGGGTACTGTTCTTCATTGCTGGTGGGATTGCAAGCTGGTACAACTACTCTGGAAATCAGTTTGGCGGTTCCTCTAGAAATTGGACATAGTACTACCAGAGGACCCAGCTATACCACTCCTGGGCATGTACCCAGAAGATGCTCCAACATGTAATAAGGACACATGCTCCACTCTGTTCATAGCAGCCTTATTTATAATATCCAGAAACTGGAAACAACCCAGATGTCCTTCAACAGAGGAATGAATATGGAAGATGTGGTACATCTACCCAATGGAGTACTACTCAGCTATTAAAAACAATGAATTTATGAAATTCTTAGGGAAATGGATGGATCTGGAGAATATCATCCTGAGTGAGGTAACCCAATCACAAAAGAGCACACATGGTATGTGCTCTCTGATAAGTGGTTATTAGCCCAGAAGATCTGAATACACAAAGTACAATCCACAAACCACAAGAAACTCAAGAAAAAGGAAGACCAAAACGTGGATACTTCATTCCTTCTTAAAAAGGGGAACAAAATACCCACGCAAGGAGTTGCAGAGGCAAACTATGGAGCAGAGACTGAAGGAAGGACAATCCAGAGAATGTGCCACCTGGGAATCCTTCTCATATTCAATCATCAAATCCACTATTGTGGATGCCGGCAAGTGCTGGCTGACAGGAGCCTGATATAATTTCCATTTTTAAAAATATAGTTATCCATTTACACTGAGAATTTTTCATTTTTCTTTTATGTACATTGATATTTTGCCTACATGTACGTCTGTGTGAGAGTGTTGGATTCCCCCAAGAATTGGAGTTACAGACAGTTGTGAGATACCATATGGGTGCTGGGAATTGAACCTAGGACATTTCGAAGACCATCCAGTGCTCTTAACCACTGAGCCATCACTCCAGCCCCTACACTGAGGGTTATTTATCAGCATGATTATGTTAGAATGTCTCCACTTTGATGGACTTGGTGTCTAGAACAAGGAAAACAAATAGGCTTTTAAATGGCATCACCTAACATCCATCACTAGAACGATGCCTACTGAAAACAAAGCATTTAGCATTTATTTCCAAGTTTAGTGTTTTTAATCAAAAGACCCTTTTGTAGCTCCATGTGTACGAGAAGAGCTGAGCTGATGTTCTAAAGCAAAGTTGAAGCTAACATGTTTGCTGGAAGTATATATTTATCGAAGATGCCAGGAAATCTTTTTTCTGGAATTCAGATCAGTTTGGGGATTTAAGAAACATGCTTGGAAACATAAACCTAAAGATATTTGTGTTAATTTAAATTCAAGCAATCATTTTGCTCTCTGAATTAATAAATTTATCATGAAGAGTCATAAAAACCCACCCAGCTCACCTTTAGTCACTTTTTTCATCACTAAGATTAAACAAGAGACTTGGGACAGGCTTAACAAAGGTGCTCAGAATGGATTGTGATGCCTCAGTAAAAAATGTAAGAATCAGTTCTTCATCAGAATATAGTGAATTCATTAATACAACAATTCAGTCCCAAGGAAGAGGCAGGGTCAAAATGTCCTGAAATAGTAAAAACTATTTTACAGCTTGACATATGTCAGTTGAAAAGAAACTATCAGTGCTTGCAAATGTAGTATAAAAAATTTCTACTAGGTTATATTATAGTCAGCTCTTTTTCTACACATCAAAGATTTTGGCAAGCCAAGGGACAGGTCACCAAGTTGATGAAAATTTGTAATTCATGATACTCAAGGAATCACTGGATTGGTGATCTAATCTTGGGTTGGAAAGGATAAAACTCTCACTACTATTTTTGAAAAGATTCATTGAACTACTTTTTATACTTTTAGCTTCATAAGCTAAATCTACAGCTATGTGGAAAAATACAGGAAAAACTGCTTAATAAACTGTCAAGTAGTTTCCTTAATAAATTGAGCTTCCTTAAGTTAAAGTAAACTAGTTCATAAAGTAGGAAGTTACTATTCGTGTAACATTCAAATAAAGAGTGGGTGATGGAATCCATGGAGTTTCTTCACTATATGAAAACAAAAATTAGAAAAAGAAAACAGGGCATACAACAAAAGAGAGCTATGCCTGTGGGGAAGTTGATTCATTCTTCACTCTTGGGTAGTCTAAGGTACTAATTGGATGAGAGATAGTTATATCTCAAGCTATCATTAGTTGTGAGACAAGGTTGTCCCCACCATTACTGATGTATCCTGATATTTTCCTGATATAGCCTGAGTCATTGATCACAAGGCAAATAAAAGGTGGTGACAAAATATAATATTGGAGGCTGAGAAAAATGTGGCCTATGTTCTTCTATATTTATGATATATTTCAGTGGAATAACATCCATGATTGCATGGAAGTCAACTCTTAAACTTGGTTAATCTGGGACTTAAATAAAGAGATTTCAAAGCAAGGATTTTGCTAGTAGGGTTGAAGGATGTAAACTATGAGCTGCATATGGCAGTGTCTCCCTGTAATCATACCATTTAGGAGGCTGAGGAAGAAGATCTGAAGTGAAGAAAGCTTGTTCTACACAGAGATTCTGTCTCAGTGTATCAGGGACTGGATGCTGCTCATTGATAGCGTCCTTGCCAGACACACACAAGTCTCAGGGTTCAGTCCTTAGAGCTTCAAACAACAGGGGGAATATTAAGAAATTCTTTAGTAATAAAGATTAGACTTGATCTCAATGTCAAGACCAGATTTTAGACATGATTTAGAACACCCACTTACTGCTTATTGCTCTCTAAAATTACCCATGTGACATCATTTTGTTGTGGGGCTACCAATTCTCTTTATTCAGGACAAAGAGGATCTGTATACAGTCCACTTTGAACCCTGTATGTACAAAGGCTTCAAAAACTCTCTTAGTGGGAGAATCATGGCTTAGAAAGAATTTTGCAAACAACTATTGGCATATGGAGCTATTTGGGTACCAACAAAAGTTTCATAGACTGTACTAACAAAGTACCATCAACCAGGAAAAAGAAAGATCTGGGCAACTTGAAACTTATAAAAGTATTTTTGAGTACTAAAATTTTGCCACCATGATATTTTGATGGTAAGTCTGTTTGGTTTGTTAAGGAGAAAATACACTCTAATGTTCTCTTCAGCTATCCCAGGAGAATGGTTTTAAAAAAAAAAAAAAGGAGGACACTGCTAAAGCTGAAGCTAAGCTGGAAACTTATGACTGAGCCTAGAGCACTCAGAGGCCAGAACTAAGTTATCAAGTAACATGGTGCCCCCTTACAGTAGGAAATCTCACTTGTTCTACTTAGTAGAAAGTAAGTGTAGGGCTATAAAGCATTCATTTGCATCTAATAATTATCTTTAAAGGTCTGTCAAAATGCATTTATTTAAACAGATCTTAATTATATATAAGCTTCACTAGAGATAAAAGTATTTTAATATAAGAATGGTACTTATTCAAGATACAATATTAAATATGCTGATTTATTTGTTTATAGGTAATTTGTTTTCAGAAAATTAAGCAAATTTAATACTGCAGAACCTGAAAAGACAATATCTCACTAAAGTAAGATTTAATTGGCCTAAGTAAGCAGAAACACCATTACTTTCAAAGAAAATGTTAGTTGGGTTTTCTTCTTTTATCCTCACCTGGGGAATTAATCTACTTACATTTAAATTTCTAAGCATTTAGTTAAATCTAACAGTCTGCCACTTGTTTGTATATGTTAATGAAGTGTTCTATTACAAGAGCACATCAATGGGTGAGGCTCCAGACCAACAGCATAAAGTATTTCACCCAAGGTCGCCACATGAAGAGTATTTCACTCCGTATAAAGATCATGCAGAGTTCTCCAGAAATTTTGTGATGGTTAGAAAAACGATTGTTTTGCTGAAATTATTTTATCTTGCTTTTACAATCAAATATGCTTTCACTGGATGCTGAATTCTAGATTGGCAGGTAAACTCCTAATTTTGAAGTTGTATTTTACTCTTATCTTCTTCTGTCATTTCCATTCCATATCATCAAAGCTTTCAATGCAAACTTTTGCTCCACTGTCTTTCAGTTTCAGTTATTTGTCCCTTCCTAAAGCAATTTGCCTATGTAGTACTAGAGGTAGGTCATCATCCGTGTGGCTGCCTTTGTGTGGAACTTGAAGAATCTTAAAACCGAGATCTGAGTGTGTTTTTAAGTTGTAAAATTATTTTTGCAATATCTATGCCTTCATTTTGCTTATTTCTTAAGTTTTCTGTCTTTATGTTCCAGCTCTCTTTTTTGTGTCTCACTATAGTGGATTTACATTGATTTGACTTCCTAGTTACAAACTCTTTTCTTTGCTTAACTGAAAGAAACAATCTACTAAATGTGTGTGTGTGTGTGTGTGTGCGTGCGTGTGCAGTATATGTATACATGTGTCTACAGTATCTTGCTGTCACTCTCTTAGTCCTTTGACACAGGTTCTCTCACTAGACCTGGAACTGGATGGCAGATCCTCTTATTTCTTCAGAAATCCTCTTGTTTCTGATCCCCATAGCCTAGGGACTGTAGGCATGTGACCAACCACACCCAGATTTTAATGTATTTGCTTGGGATTTAAACTCAGGTCCTCTTGGTATGTAGTGAGTACTTTTATCCAGTGAGCCATCTGCCCGGTCCCATCTACTCAATTCTTTTGTTTTGTTTTTGTTTTTGTTTTTGTTTTTGTTTTTGTTTTTTCAAGACGGGGTTTCTCTGCATCTACTGAATTCTCAACTTCAAACAGTAACTCAGCTAGAGTCCTTCAGACATTTCAGGTCTCCATTGAAATTTTCAACTTCTTTCTTCTTATCTCATAGTGCCCATTTCCTGTATGTGTGGGTTGCACCCCAATGCCCATGATTTTTTCTTTAAAATGCATTTGCCCAGCTTGCAGCTGCATTTGGAGAGTGTCTTAATGTTACAGAGAGCACTCTTCCCGGCTAGAACCAGAAATCTCTGAGTTCTCTTTTTTCTCTTAGTTGTCATAATGCATGACTGTTTGGTTGCCTTGTAAGTTGCTTTACATTGGGTTCACAAGGGGTTTTGTAATTTCTTGTTTGGTGGGTTTCCTAGTTTTCATCACTAATTCTCAAACTTGCTTTTTCCTTTCTTTACTGCCACATGGTCATTGCTCTTAGAGGTAAATATCAGAAGACACTTTTATGCATGTCAAGCACACTTCCCCCTCTCCTGTCATTGTTCCGAACATGGTTTTGTGTTGTGTCCTTCCTTCTTTTTTTTTTTTTT
>JADRCC010334835.1:0-10586 GCA_019843855.1 Hylomyscus alleni | reverse complement strand
TTTTGGTTTTTCGAGACAGGGTTTCTCTGTGTAGTCCTGGCTGTCCTGGAACTTACTCTGTAGACCAGGCTGGCCTCAAACTCAGAAATCCACCTGCCTCTGCCTCCCAAGTATTGGGATTAAAGGCATGCACCACCACAGCCCAGCACAGAGAGGATTTCTTGAGCTCAGAGCTACCTCTGATTTTAAGACCCTTTCCCTTGGGCGAGATTTCCCTCTCCTGTTTCTCGAAGCTGAGAATTGCAGACCAGGTCTGGAAGTCCCCCATGTGTGTCGCCCTTGGGTGAGTCTGCTGGAGCTTAGACTTTCCCCTCCCCCACTCTCATTTGAGGCCTGCTGGTCCAGCTGGTTTGCCTGTAAAGCAAAAGTTTGGCTCCGCCCCTGCCATGAACCCTGTTTGCTGCCCTCCCACCTCTGCTCCTTGGCTCTACTCTTGCTGTGGGAGGGGTGAGTCTATCTCCAAAAAGCTGCCTTCCTGCCTCTCCCCCTCCCCCTTCTCCTCCCCTTTCCCATCCCCCCTCTCCTTCTCTGACTGAGACTTGGGTGCTAGGATACTTTGGACTCGCCCCCCAACCCCCTTCTCTCCCCTCTCCACCCCTCCATCATCCCCCTCCCTTCTTCCCCCTTTCACCCTCCCCCCACTGCAGACTCTCGTCAACTTCTGGCTGCTAATAGGAACTCCCACCCTGAGTCGGAACAGACCCTCTTCCTGACCTGCCTCAGCTGCGACTGGCCCCAGGGGCCACAGGTATGGTATGCTGGCCAAGCTGTGCAGCTGCAGCCACTGCAGTGCTGCCATGTGGGCTATGCAGTCAAAAGGCCCAAGTGCTTACCAATCCATGCTCCCTGCATGCTCAGGGTAAATCTGCCTGGGCAAACTTGTTTTCTGTCACCATGATTTTATGCCACTGCTGCCAGCTCTCTTACTCTGGTTCTAGCCCTATGCCTCTTTGCTAAAGTTACCTAAGGCTTTCATTTTTACCCTGTCTCCATATGATTTTTACTACTGTCATTAAACTCTATTCAGTTATAACCAAACTACATAGTGCTCAATCTTTTCAGAAGTTTGTTAACTAATAAGTTTATGACAGACAGAATTCCGAAAAGATGTGGACACAGCTACAGGATGCCGCTGTTATATTCGGCGTGAGTACCCCACTCGAGAAGAATCAGGAAGGAGGCTGCTGCAATAACATGAGGTTAATTTTTTAATTGAAACTAGTATACTAGGGTCACTCTGTATTCGGGACCAGAGCGACCCTGAGGAAACAAAGCTCTAAGTTTTTATACCATTTCAGAACAGAGTTTTACAGCTTATAATGTGGGCTAGTTACAGTTTACAACATGGCTGGTTACACTTTATCTTTTTCATTGTTCTTTAGTTTCTATTGACCTTTCTCCTCCAGGTGAGGATAAGATACCTGTGACATGCAGGAGGGGTGGGGGGAGATCTGCCCTCCCGGGGACGTCTCCTGGAATCGTGCATTCCTTGCGGATGGGTGTTTACTCTGTAAACTCTTCTAAAATCCTTTGTTTTAAGGATAAGTGAACCTCCTTGCTTTCTGGTATTTTTATGAGATATCTCCATTTTGCTCAATTTTTACACCACCTGGATTGTGATATGATAATCACTGAAATAGGTAGTGGACAAAAACTGGATACTCTGAGTCAAATGACTTAGCTAAAATAAAGGTAAGCCATTTCTCATGTCACACATATCCATTCCCCAGAGAAAAAGCCCTGCGTCTTCTGCTCTTGGAAGCCAGACTGACAGCCTAAGTTGCCATAGAGATCACAGAGAACTGTTGGCTAGTGGACTCTGTCATTTTTTAAATATATAACCGGTATATAACTGCTAGATTTTTATTTCTCAGACTTCTGACTACATTGACAGATAGAAGAAAACTTTCACAGATGTTATCTCCTTACCTAAACAGTTTCCATTGATTAAATGATTCATATTTCCTCTTCTTGCTAGGCCACTGTCCTAATATTGTCTGAGTTCCTATAAATTTGTCTAACTCTAATAACACATTCTACTATACGATCCAACTTTTTAATTTTGTTCCTTCGACTCTACAAAATGCTCATCTTAAAGATTGCTCGTGTTGCTAACTCATGTTATCTCTTTTATAAACTTATAAGCTACAGAAAATCCACTCAGATCCTCCTCTCATGGACCCAATGGACTCCATCCAGATAAGTGCATCTCCCCAAAGTTCCCACTTACTAACTATTCCAGAAGGTGGGATTCCTCTGGGTTTCAAATGTACATCTTAAGAAAAATTTCCTTTCTCCCAAACGTACTTAATCTTATTCTCTACCTATAATAATGCATTCCAACATCTTGTCAAGTCCAGGTGCTTGCTACATCCTGGACAGCTCCAGAGAAGCAACCTTCAGATGCTCCGTCTCCTCTCAGACACAGACACTTCTTACTGGACCTGCTCCTTCTGACCTATCCTCAGATGGCTCCACAGGCCCTGGACAGCAAGGAGACAGCCAACTCTCCTAAGACTGGACAAACACCCCATGCCCATTCCTCTAGGTTCCCCAGAGACATGTTGCCCCAATGTCAGCATGAAGCAGCCAGATATCACGATGACCCTATTCCTGCTTCTCATTTTTTCTTTCTTAACTAAACCAAAATGGAGGGATGTTGGTATTCTGTCTAAACTCCATCCCTACAGTTCCTGAGCATCCTTGGTGGTTCCCAAGATCCTTTGAGGTATTCAAGCGATGATAACAATAGTAAGGCATTCTTTGCTTTTTTAGCCATGTTGAAGTCTGCACTGATGGTACAAAAGCAACAGTAGAGAACAGCTTCTGTCTGAGCACAGTCAACACAGTGACCTCACAACAGACACTGCAGTCACTGCGGTCTTCACTGCTGCATGGTTGTGGTAAATAAGTCAGCTAGTTAATCCAATTAAAAGCCAGTTTCACTTAATGATGAAATAACAAAACTTAATTTTATTAATTCTCCATCTTGGAGCATATCTTTTTAATAGACCACATGACTAGAAATAGAGGAAGGACATAATAATTCTGCTACTCGATTGAATACAAGAGTGATCTCAAGAGAAGCACTTGTCACCAGGTGGCACACACCTTTAACCCCAGCACTGGGGAGGCAGAGGCAGGGGAATATCCATGACTTTGAGGACAGCCTGGTCTACAGAGTGAGTTCCAGGACAATGTGTTCTACATAATAAGTTCTGGGCCAGCCAAGGCTACATAGTGAGATCCTGTCTCAAAACAAAAAGTAAAGAAAAGCACAAAAATACAGCTGAATTAATGAGAGGATGTTTCATCTTTTTTATGGAATGCCATGTTTATTGAAAAGATGTACTAACTATCCTTAGTCAACACGGATCACTAGGTAGTGATGCTGTAACTCTATATAAACCAGGCTAGCTTCAAGTTCACAGAGCTCTTCCTGCTTCTGCCTCCTAAATGCTGAGATCAGAGATACTGGCCACAGTCCCAAACAATAATCTGAAAATGACTGCAATGGGCAACTTAAAAGAAAACAACTCTCACTGTCTGCTGTCATTGATACAATTCAGACTTTCATCTGAAAATAAGGATTTTTCAAACATCTTAATCTGCTGCTAGGAGCTAGAGAAAATTTCATTATTGAAGACTTTTCTGTTGCATTGGTTAATGTGATTTTAAAAACACGTCAGGTTTTGAAGGTCTGCATGACTTAGCAAGCCACCAATTTCAATACATGGTGATTCAAATAATTCAGTAAGAGCTATTCAAAGTGCTACAGAGAGCCACAAATCTCAACATCTGGGTTATATTCTCGCTAACCTTTATTAAATGATTACTTTTTTAGCTTGGTAAGGTATTAAGAAAGCTCTCAGTTATTTGAAAGGCTATTAAAGCACTCTAGCTTTCCTAGCCCAATATACATGGCTAGTGAGGTTATGGATCTTAGTGGAGACCCAAACCAGTGTAATTCCTAACCGTATTCTTTAGAACCACAGACAAGCATAGCACTCACTTCTTACCTCATCAAAGAAGCTTTATTCTGCAACAGATGGAGACCATTACCAAAGACCTCACTAGTCAAAACACAGAGAACAACTGACCTTGAAATGCTCAGCCCCAAGTGAAACATCTACAATTCAGCTCCTGGACCTAAAGCCCAAGAGATATTAGAGTAGGCAGAGTAGTGGGTAGAAAGATTATTGAGAGCTAGGAAGGGGATCAGGAGGTCTGCTGTAATGTTGTACCTTCAAGCCACACCAGGGAAGCCATACTCATGAGATCTCAACAACATGGCTACCTGCCTATACAAGACCTGAACAATTCCAACACCAGTTGCCATCCCAGTATAGCTAGGAGAAATCTCATGGGGTCCCACCCCTTGATGAAGAGCTATAATTTCTCATAGAGAATTAGTCTTCTCTGGGGATGAATCCTGTGCTTGGTTATCTAACACCAAGTAGTCAGCTCTAGAAACATGCATAGCAACACTCAGCAGACTCAGGTTGTGTTTATATGTTTATTCATTCACGTGTATGTGTAACAACAACCGCAAAAGAAGAATTGGTCATGCACTTGGGAGTGGGCATGGTCATGGGCTGGGTAGAAGACAGGGATGTGAAAATACTCGTGCCTTTACCTCAAACACATTTGTATGAGGCCAGATCTCTTCTCACACTTCTGTTCTAAGAACATTTTGCAACAGATTGAAGGCAGAAGCAGAGAGAAGAGCCCGGCTGTCTTCTGCTGTGCCAGAATTAAAGAGATTTGTAAAATGTGAAGTATTCTTTTCACTAAAACCAATTTAGTGTATTTGGTACTTTTGTTTAGTTAGTTTTCATCAAAATGCAGTATTTATGTGAACATGTAATAGGTTTTAAAAATGAATGGATATATAAATATATTTTAAATATCCCAATTTTAATTTCCTAAGTAGTGACTCCTTACAGATATAACCTAGATAAACAAATCTCCTTAGGGTCTTTAATAATTTTAAGAGCATAAAGAATTCCTGAGTTCAAACAGTTGAGGATTACTGCTCTAAAGACTACTTTTGTGTTCAATAGCTAAGGACTGAGAAAAGAGGAGAATTAATTCCTGCCAGGATTTATGATTTTTAAAGCACTGCCACAGATCTCCTCCCTCATCCTTTTCCCAAGTTAAATGAAATATTGTCCTAAAAAGAATAAAATTATATAAGCATAGGAAGCTAAATTTTCTTAGATTTTTTTTCCAGGAAGATTTAAAATCAAAGTATTAAGCTGACTGTGTCGCTCAGTGGTAGAGTGCCTCACTAGCAATTGTAGAGAACAGGGCTTAGTTCACAATACACACACACACACACACACACACACACACACACACACACACGCGGTAAGAGCTGGACTTGATAGAAAATGCTTATAATCCCAGCATTTGGGAGGATGAAGCAGAAATATTGAAGATTCGGGTCAGCCTGGGCTACAGTGTAAGGCACTGTCTAAAAAACCAAACCAACAAAGTAAGCTAACATCATGAATCATGTGCCATCTTTGTTTAGTTGGTTACTTTTATTTATTATCTATCTAGAGTCCCAGTCTCACTGTGTAGCCCAGGCTGGGCTGTCCACCCTCCTGTCTTACCTCCCAAGTGCTCAGATTACAGATATGACCACCTACCCAGACTTCATTTAATTTAAAAAGATTGTGCTAACCAAATTTTGTTGGTTTGAATCCAAAGTGTTGATGGTGATGGTGATGGTGAATTTGAAGGGCCCAACATAACATTACAAACCCCATTTTGCTTTCAGACTTCATTTTATGATTAATTTGCCCTTAGAATGAATTCATCAGCTGGAAAACTCCAATTTGTTTCAGGAACCATGTCACCCTGGCAACAACCACAATTCCTCTAAACAAACAGCCACTCCACCCCTAACAACAGCCAATCAGTTCTCAGGGGAAAGTAACTAATATCTCAAAATAGATTGATTAAACTAAGAACCATTGTTCATACTAAGCTGAAATCATTACTAACCAGTAGAAATGTACCAAGCAAATGCCAACATGTAACTGCCAAGTTGAAAAGTCCCTCATTGCTGCAACCATGATAAAAAGGCAAGGCTTGTACCAGCTCAGGACCTTACACACTGGGATCAATGGTGCTGGAGAGGTTGGAGGGTCTGAGCTCGAGCTCAAATAAAGACTCTTTGCTTTTGCATACAAGTTGAATTCCCGGCAGTTTCTGGTGGTCTGTGGAGACCCTGCGATCTGGGCCTAACAGAATTATCACATTGGCAGAAGTGGCTTACCAAAAATTTAAACTCACCTGTAAACACACTTGGATGTGGGAAGTTAATAACAATGAGCTTCATTATCACCTCAGGGTAGCAAACAGCAATTAGCCAGGCAATCATGCCTCCCCAGTCATGGCCAATCAGGACACATTTGTTATACCCTATGACCCAGAAAAACAAGTTGAGGTCATTGTAAAGAAATACGTAAAGTCATTATCTCACGTATAACAGTTATGTTTCTGAAACTATGTACCACTCTTTCACCAGATGTTCCCAATTCCCAATTATACACTTTAAAAATATTTATAGAACAGGGCCTGTAGCTCGGATGACAAAAGCAGGAATCCAAGGCCAGCTTGGCTTACATAAGATACTGTCACAAAAAAAAAAAAAAAGCCATTGAGTCCATTAATTCTTTAGATACTGTCCTGAACCAGGTGCTGAGAATAGGTGACTGTTGACTGCTTAGCCCTAAATGGGACTTTTGTGTCAACCCCTCTCCTCCCAAAACTCAGAAAATATCAAGGAATAGAGGTAAAAGACTATGAATGCCAGAGGATGGAGAGCCACCCAGTGGAAATGCTGTCTTCCATGGCACAGCCACTGCACTCATGAACACTGCAGCTGTGGGTACCTGCACACAGTCCACCCAACAAACGTACTTCAGATAGAGTGGCTTGTGAGGCTGCACCCATTCTGAAGAGCTTCTAGCAAATGATTGATAGATAGTGCTGGACTTGGCTGGCTGCTGGGGCAGAGCTATCTGCTGGGAGGGGCTGGCTGCTGGATGGGGCCATTTTCAGGGGTGTGGTTCTGGTAAGCAAAGCTCCAAAGAATCCAATGCTTTGTTCTGGACTCTGCAGGTACCTGCGTACATATGTGTGCATACATTCACATACACTCACACACACCCACATACCCCATCCTCTGCACTTTTTGAAAAAGATAAACCTACCTAAGGAGTCCAAAATATCCTTTATGTCTGCAATTAGACAGTCCAGTTTGTAACTCTCTTGATGAGTAGGGGCATCTGACTCTCCATAACCTCTCAAATCCAGTGCAACGACTCTGTATTTGCTTTTAAATTCTCTGAGTTGATGACGCCAAGAATACCTGAAGGGAATAAGAAACATTAAGACCTAGGGAGACAGCTCCGTGGTAAAACTGCTTTCCAGCAGCAAGCCTGACTACTCAAGTTTGATCCTGAGAATGTAAGTGGCAAGAGGAGAAACCCACGCCCACAGTTTCTCCTCTCCCCTCCATGTATGTGCTATGCCACACACAAACATAAATAAATGTTGACTAATGTCAAGAATAGCATCAGCAAGGCACAGAGAAAGGCTCCATACTCGTAACTACCTTGGACACTGACGGGAATCAGCTTACTCAGGAATTTGAGGCCATTCTGATTGGCCAACACAGAGACACGCCACCTCAAAACCAACCCACAAACCAGAAAAATAAAGGCTTACTAAGTAGAAAACTACCAGATACTATGCTTTACAAAACTAGGTAGGGGCTGGAGAGATGGCTCAGTGACTAAAGGCAGGACCTGGTCTTCTGGAGGACCTGGGTGTTGTTGTCAGCACCCATATGGTGGCTCTTAACTCTGGTTCCAGGGCATCTAACACTCCCTTCTGACCTCTATGGGCATCAGACACTCATGTGGTACACATATATATGCAGACAAAACAGACATACACATAAAATTAATTTTATATTATTTAACTGCCTGTAACTGCAGGTCCAGGAAGTCTGACCCCCCTCTTCTGGCTTCTGTAGGCACTGCAAACACATTTCACCAATATATGCCTATACACATAAAATTAAATAAATAAAATACTTGTAGAAAGAAGTTCATGGTCATCTTCAGCTACATAGTGAGCTCTGGTTATCTGAGTCCCTGTCTCAAAAACAACAACAACAATGAAAAAAAATCTCTTACTAATAAAAAGCTATATAGTTGCATGTTATGACTAGAAAAAGAGCCCTGTGAGGAAATACCTCTGACCGTCACCATTGGGAACTCATCTCCCTCTTGTCTCCAGAAATTTGTGACAAGGGGCCAGAATTACAGAAAAGTGCAAAATATCAAACATAAAAATGGATATATTATATATTTTCTAATTGTATCAAGAACAGTTATTGTTTAAATTGAATCTTATAGATTGAATTTCTGGATGGGATGAAAGATTATAATCCTTTAAAATAATAACAAGAAAGATAACCTTTACAATTGTGTCAAAATGTCTGAATGCTGATCTGGCTCTGGGCTTTGGCCGGGTATATAAACATAATACTCTTATTGCAGAGCCGGATGAGTCTGCCATTTTTGAAATTTACTATATGAAAATCCTTTTTCTTCTAAAGTAGATTTGACTTATCCTACTCAGTCAAACAGAGCTCAATATTTTGTTTTTAGTAATTTCAACAGTTGAAATTCTGGTTTGGAAGAGTCCTAAGATTGAAACTAAGTCTGAAAGATTTCAACAGAATAATGATGTAAGACAAACATGTATAAGAGCTGGAGAAAGAGCTCACTCAGTGTTTGAGAGCATTGTCAGCTCTTGCAGGGGACTAGTTTGGAGGGCTGGAGAAAGAGCTCAGTGTTTGAAAGCACTAGCTGCTCTTGTAGAGGACCAGTTTGATTCCCAGCACCCACACTGGGCAGCTGGCAACTGTCTGTAACTCGAGCTCCAGAGGTTATTAAATCACTGCTGGCCAGCCAGCCTTCACACTTCATAAGAAGGCCACAGAACTAACTGATTAAAAACATGGAAACTTAGGGCATTTTCTTCCTCAAATAAGCAAAGTTATTTTGGTATAACACAGAAAGATAGCAAATTTTCAGGGTGACTGACTTAAATTGTAGGACCCCAAAAAGCATCTGCAGGCGGCACCGTAATGTTAGCTGACACACACCCAATGAGAAATTATCTGAAAATATGTTTTGCAATGCAGTAGTGAAGCACACACAGGGGTGTGTCAGATTGTCACTCAGCAGAAGAAAGGACCCTCCAACGTGGATTGACAATGTTGTGAGACAAGGGTGTGATGCCACAGGACAGAAACATTGCCAGGAAAGGTGCCAGACTCATACTTAATTATGAATGGCAGAGTGTCTCTGCTCCGCCCCAGGATGTGGCTCACAGAAGTCTGTAGAAGCTCTACTGAATAATATGAGTTTGGTGTCTCATCTCAGATAAATAGTGTCTTTGGTCAGGTCATGGTAATCTTGTGTAAATGTGTGTGTATGTGAGCACACACACACCACTGGTATATGTAGAGGTCAGTGGACAACCTTAAGCTTCAGTCTTCCTTGCTTTTGTATTACACACACCGATGCAGCTATCCCTTGAACATCCAGTGAGTCTCCTATCTCCGTTTCTCACCTCCTCATGGGGATGCTGTGATCACAGACACTCACACTTGTGTCCAGACTTTTGTGCTGGGGATTTGAACGCAGTTTATCCTGCTTATAGAGCATGCACTTTTCACCCACTGAGCCATCTCCCAAGCCTGGGACACAGTGATCTTGTCTGTGCATTGTACTCAAGGAAGAAGTTTGTTTCCTTAAGGAGTCTCCTCTGTCATCTCACAGGATTGTATTATTTTCTTACTAGCTTTACAATTTTTAATGGAAATTTCTTGGTTTTGTATCTGAAGTCAAATTCATCCCTCTTTATCATTCATTATGTCCAATAATCAATAAAGTTCTGCTTCTTGGGTGTTTGAATAATCATGCCTCCTGCTTATTCTGATATGCCTGTTCCAAGAAATGGCAACCCTGCCTTTGTTTAAAAAACTTGACATGACCACCTTGCCACGATCACTTTGCACCATGTCTTTGTTTCAGGAGCTTGTTATGGCCAACTTATTATGTTTATATTCTGCTCCTGTTACGCCACCTAGTAGTTGTCTGCCAAATTCGCATTTGGAAATTCTCTACTTCTGAGCTATAAAACCCATTATGTTCCCCTGCCCAATGCTAATCTCTTGAGCCTAACCTTAGGGAGAGACAGCCCATGTATACAAATAAAAGAAAAAGCTGTTTCAATTAATTTGGCAATGATTTGTGTTAGTAGTCTTTCACCTCCCATCTGTGGAATTAACATTTGGAGGCCCCAGCAAGATCAATTCCCCAACCCAAATTTGGAAGTTGGACCCTTCCCTCCGAACTTCTGGGACTGGGGCATCTCCCTAATGTGACTGGATACATTCCAGGGCCCTGGAGCATGCCACATGCCTTCAGTTTGGGAGACTGCCCAAACAAATGACTGAATCTGTAACTTGTGACATACATATACATATACAT
>JADRCC010334730.1:0-16432 GCA_019843855.1 Hylomyscus alleni | reverse complement strand
AGACTGCATTGTATGCAATTAAGTCTGTATTGTAACAGACTGGAGGTGGTTAACTTACACCACAAGAAGTTTGTTTGCATTATGTATTGTTGAGGCAGAATGAGGGCTCTGAGTCACTGATGGGGGTGCTTCATGTCAGTGAGGGGTGTATGTAATGGAGTAAATGCAATTACTTCAGGGAACAAAACTGAGAAGGAATAAAAGACCAGAACCTGAGCATTTCCTTCTGGGTCATGGCTGCCAATGACTTATAAGCCTTTCTAGTTTTTCCTTCCTAATGACTCTGTGATCTCTTGATAGTGCCTACTAGGGGGTCAAGCCATTAACATGTAACCTTTGAGGCAGAAACAAAATAAAACTGCATCATACATTGAGACATGGGCATCATTTAATCCTACATTCCAGAGTCACCAAGCAACACAAAGGGGAGCTATGCTCTGTTTCTGTCTGAACCCCCTCAGAACTGTGCCACCACTTATCACCTTGCTGTTCTTTCTTGTCTTTATCTCATGTCACTTCAGGTTCCTCACACCTTGTTCCTCATGTTTAGCACTCATTTCAAGTCAGCAGGTCTGCGGTATGTCTTACTAATCTTAGCAGAAGATAAACTCAGATTTCACTGTAAAGAATAAGGCTGTGCTGACAATGACTGTATGAGCTTCTTTTCTCTCACTTTCCACAAGTTTATATTCATCTTCTAATATCTCCTTCACCAAGAAACATTTCAGTCACGTTCCTTAACCTTTTTCTATTTGTTTCTGACATTTTTAATCTCTGGTGAGTCATATTCACTTCAACATCTTTTGCATTTTTTTTATTTAGTAGTTTCTTCTACGTTTGCACATATGATATTTTCCTTTTGGCTAGATTGTCTTCCCTTTTCATTAGTGCACTTTATGCATGGAGATGGGTTTTCTTACAATATTTAATTAACACATATAATAATTTTTATTATACAAATTTCTCCATTACCCTATCCCACAATCAGTTCCCCTTTCTTCTCTAACCATCTCTTGTTTACTTTTATGTTTTCTTTTTGGTGTTTTGGGCCTAGATTCCACATATGAGAGAAAACAAGAGATGCTTGTTTTCTGCTTTTATTTTATATTTCTTTCTAAGTGGATAATTTGGAACTTTGAATATAGTTCGCTGATAGAGTGTTTGCATGACACATGCCAAGCACTAAGCTCAATTCCTGGTACCAAGGAGGAAATGATTAATTTTATGCTCAGGGAGCTTGACAAACCTATCTTAAAAAAAAAAAACCATAAATGTAAACAAAACAAGCATGAAAATATAGCCTCGAAAATCCATTTGACCATAGCATCAGCTTTTTCTCATATTCTTCACTCCAAAATCATCAAATTGACACTCACACATACTAATTACTAAAGCTCCTTTACTTTGGATCTAAACTTGCACAGAATTCCACTCTCCAGTTGTCTATTTTAATGTGCTAGCTGTTTAGGACCAAACAAGTTCCACAATGATAACATCAAACCATCTGCCAAAGGAACACTGCCACTGTAATCTGAATTGTGTAAGGTTGATTTTTTCCCCTTTTAACATCTCCCCTGATTTCTGATGTTCATGCAAGTCTCTGTGGTCAAGTTCACATGGTGGTTTCTGTGCTTGGCTATAACTAGGGCTCTGAAACCACACCCATTTTCTGTGTTTCCCTTCTTTATGTGGACTTTGGATGTAAACACTACAGTGGTCTCAGAACTGAATATTGGCTGTTTGAAGGTTTCTGAAGTCCTGTGTCCCAGCCATCTCTCAAAGTTCTGTCAAGATGGTTTACCCATCGTTGAACAGCAGTCTCCTTTTTTGTTCTTCTTCAGCATTGTCATTGTCATCATCATAATAAACACTGTCATTGTCATCACCATCACCATCATCATTATCATCATTATCATAGTCATCATCATCATGGTCATCATCATAGATATTATCATTATCATCACTATCACCATTATCATCATCATCATCATCATTGTTTTCATCTTCATCACCATCATCATGCTCATCATCATTTTTTCCTAATCTGTTCCTCTTATCTCCATAGTGAACTATCACTAGCTTATTGCTTCTGATACATTACCTCCTTTTCAGTTCCATAATTATATTTTTCTGGCATTTTCCTCATTCACTTATTTAGGACATACAAGGATATTTGCTCCTCCAAAGTTCCTACCAACTTTGCTCCCCTATCCAGTTCCTTCTCCCACATTTCCACATTTTCTCTAGAAATTTTTATTTTTATTAATGAACTTCAAAGAATCCAGGCCTTTCATCTTGCATCCATGTTTTTTCAATTTCTTAATATACCCTACATTCCATATTGCATATTTTGTGACTGTATTCAAACTCTTTAAGGTTAAAACTGCTTCTTAAAGGGACATATCAACTTCTGATTTTCTCTCCTTTCACTGACCATGAAGTTGCTGTCAAATTAACTTCCCCAGAACAGTATTTTGCTTTCAGACTTCTTCCCTTAATATGGACAATGATTCAACATCAGATTTTCTGCTATATCCAGAATTTCCTATATTCTAAAACCCAGCTTTTCCAATTTATTGACACCATGTAGGTTTCTGCAGTGTCTGCTATAAAGGGTCCATTGGCTTTATGCTGTTTGCCTATCTGGTGTATAAGGTCCAAACCCAATATTGCTTCTTCAATAATACCTTCCCCAGATATGTTTCAAGGTCACTGATAGCAATGAACTTCATAACTCAGATGAGAATATAAAATTTCTTACTCCTCTGAAGTTCTTATAGAATCTCACAAGTTAATTTAGAGGTTATATGGAGTAACAAATGTTCTTAGATGCCTGGTGTCTTTGTTTTAATATGTTACTGACCATACTTCATGAGAGATAAAATACAGGACAGAGAAATGTATCAGCTTCCATATTAAGAGTCTTTTCTTCCAGGTTTTGACTGACATGCTTCTTCCTCCTTTTGCTCTGTGTGTGGTTGCATCTAGGATGGCAAAGTTTGACGTGTCTACATGTCTGATTCTGCTCAGTTTTCCCTGGTAGTTGTATATAAACAATTATTTTCACTGAGCCCTGATCTAAGCTTTTGTACTCTTTCTCCTTTTTATTTTTTTTTTTTTGGTCAGACAACTTTGAATTGTTGAAGAACAATGTTTTTCAACATGACTCCTTTATGCTCTGGAAAAAGCCCCTGGGGCTTATTTGACTTGCAGTAGTTACAAACCCAGACCTCTGCTGCCTGCTCACACTCTGTGACCTTTGGTTTCGAAATGAATAATGCTAAGATATCCTGACAGGCACACCCAAAATATTTGCTAATTAAGCAGGAGTTCATCTAGGGAAATTTCATTGTTGTCACACCCTTTCCATGTGAGCTGGAGAAGCAAAATAAACTTAATCTCTTTTGCTCTAAAGTTCAAGTGTTGAAAATTCAACATTTGTGGCTGCCCTGGGAATATGCTCAGTGATGTAGGACTTTGTTCATTTTCCTTTAAAATTTATTTATTTGGGCTGTTACAGTTTGCTGCTCTGTATAGAATTTAGAATTAGTTTTGTGGAAAGTGGATTCAGAGGAATTTAAGTTACTCTTTATTCTCACTTCTCTGGTTCTCATGTAGTTTCTGACACAGGCAACCTCCAGGCATGAATTTGTTAGAACAGCCCCTTTGGTACTGAGTATTGCTATAGTTACATTTCCACAAGCCTGTTAGAATGGCTGACAGGTGTATGTTTCTAGAAAGCTGACTCATGCCCATGGCAGCAGGCACGTATCTAAGAAGGAATAAGGCCAAGCATTGGCTGCAACCAATGATGTCTAACCATCATTTTAGTACCATCCCTGACTTCTCCTTTCTCTCCCCACATCCTTCTGATCTTTCTACTTCATTTCCAACTTTTCTTAAAGGGAGAATTAATTTTCCAGACAACAGTTCTGCTTATTGGATAGACATGTTGTTATAGAAACCCACAAAATAATGAAGTAAGAATCTTGTCTTTGTAAAGTATTTAAATTTATGACTATTTTATATGCTCAAAACCAATCATAATTATTATTAAAAAATTTCCAAAAGGATAGATCATGGAAAAAAATGATAGAAAAATAGTCAGTGTTGACAATCTTGATTCCAATGAAGATTGATAGCAGGAATCACTCTCTCATGCAGTCTGTGTAGCTGCAGACATATTCATGGCATAATGCTATTTCTTCTGGCCTCCCTCTTACCTACATAGTGGCAGGGACTAAACTCTGTATCCTCCTCTTAGTAATCTGGAAGCCACCTAGAACATGCTCTATGTATTCACACTGAGTGTGGATAACTAAGTCATACCAGGCATTAGTCTGTATGGGAGACTCTCTGGGTAGGCTGGGCTTGCACCCTAGAATAGTAAGGGTACTGGGAATACAATCTACTCCTGTCAATCGAAATTCAGAATGTTTTTTTAGTTCACTCTTCAACCTTCTTGTCTAAATTAGATTTTTATTGATTTCTTCTGAAAAGTACTCAATATATCTTTGTGATCAAGCTTTTATTTCCTGACATTTGGTTGCTTAGATGACTCTGTTTCTACAGGCTATATGCTCAGTGCTTTGATATTCATAATGAATTCCTATCAAGAGCTCTCACCGAGAAGACAGCATGAGAAAGGGGTACTGAAGAGAGGCATTAAGCACTGTCATTTCAGTGACAAAATTAGCAGAATTGTTTGTAAAGGAAACTAGGAAGGGTTTTCTATGCTTAAATACTGCAATCTTTACACAGAAGATATGTACATCTGGGCTGGAGGATAGTATATGAGTTTGATTGAAGACTTGTTGAAGATCGAGAATGCTGTTGAAGAGACCTTTTCCAATACCCCCCCCCGTGTGTGTGTGCATGTGTGTGTATGTGTGTGTGTGTGTGTGTCTGTGAATGTAGAGGTCAGAGAACAACCTTGGGCACCATTCATAGGTGCTGTCTACTATTTTCTTTGAAACAGGTGTTTTGTTTGTTTGATTGTTTGGTTTTGCCAGTGTAGGATTTACTAAGTAGGCTTTGTTCACTGGCCAGTGAGACCCAGGTATCTTCCTATTTCTTCCTCCTGACTACTAAGATTACAAGCATATGCCATCAGAGCAGGGTTCTTTGATATTGTTTAACTAGAAAACTGGGGATTTAGTTGAGGGCCACTGGTGATCCCTTTTTCAACTGACCTAGATCTCACTCTGAATTCTTTCAGATCACATGTTTGCAGAAGAACTCATTTCATCCTAAGGCCTGATTTTTCTTTTATTGGAAATAAAGACAATAAGGAATACTGATCAAATTTACACATGCATTAAGACTATCAGGAGTGGATTATCTGTATCCAAAAAGATGCTGAGAAATAATTATTGAAGTCTGAGAAGAGATCATGGATTAGGAATAAATGCCTCACTCCAAATGGCGATTTCATGATCGCGATGCATAATAACAGCAAATCTACTTCAGGCCTGGAGTAGTGGCTAGTTCAAATACTTCTGAAGCATCATGAAAGCTTCTTAAAAGCTTAAACACCATCAGTTATCAGAGGAGATTTCAGTCAATTATGCTGGGTATAGATAAAATATTATATATTGAACTGGATAATGTGTTTCAAGTGAGATGAATGGTTGATGGAACCAAAACTACAAACTAGGCTAAAACCCTATGAAATGTAGAAAAATGCACAGCTTTGAGTCTTAAATAGAAAAACAGAACAGAGGAGCTATCATAGCTGTTCCAAGGTATGGGACATTCTAATAGTCATTGTGACTGAGCAAGTAAATAACATGTGCACAGTACCTGCCATGTATCCAAGCTTGTTTCATGTATATTTTTATAATTTGGTTAAAATTTTATAGAGACTTCATGAGACAGTGACTGTTACATGTATTTTGTAATTAGGAATCTAGATACAGGCACCTTTAGAAACTTTTAAAGATAGCAATGCCTTGTTATGGACTCTAAAAGTTAAAATTGTCAAATTTGAGTTCTATGGAAGACTTACAATACTTTGTAGACCCAACTCCTTCTCTTTCTTGGTCCTTATAGATATTGAGGCTTTGGATTTTCTTCATGAATTCAAGGGAAGCCATGCAGTCTGATCATGCTAAATCAGAACATTGGGTCCCTCAAACTCATGATTCAATCCATGCATTCTGGGACTTTTGATGGAGACAGACAGGAAGACAGAGGAAGATTCTAAAAGGCTCATATGTAAACCTGGAGCTCATCATAGGTGTTTTGTCACCATGTGAAAATGGATGGAGGGTTAATGATCAATGATGTGAATTTGGCATTTGATAAGTTACAGAAGTGATTTAAATTGGTCTTCACCACATTTGTAAGGATGATTCCATTATTATCTTAACAACATGAAGTTTACAATGCCCTACACAGCAGAGGCATGAATCATACTTAATGCTGTCTCATTCTTAGACACTCATCAACTACTGCCCAACTTAGTTGAGGATGCATAGTTAGCTCAGTAAAGGTTTATATTAGAATTCTAAGAGACCAAGTAGGACAAAAATTTATTCCTGTAGTTTGCCATTTTCCTCTTTGCTTTGGAGAAAGTCAAGTGAAATGATTTATTATGTGCTTTCACTGCCACTTGTAGTGGGATACATAGTGATTGTCATAGGACTATGATTCATTACCAATCATATGAATGCCCAAGGACAAACACAGGCATCAGACCATTTCAGATTCCTCTAGAATGGCGAGGAAGGATACTAATTGCTCAGCAGTTACAATGAGTTCTAAGCTTCTTTTCTAAATCGTTGCTAAAGGGTTTTTATATTGAAAAGTATTTGGAATTCTACTGAATAGAGCATAGGTCCCTTGCTCTGCAAAGTGATTTTGCTGTAGATTGAGCTACAAGTCTTGCATAAGGTTTGAATTTTTGCTAGTGAAAGACAAAAATAAGTGAGAAATATTATTGACCTTTTCTTCTCACATGATACTGAAATCTAAATATCATTACTTTAGTAGCTTGTATTTGTCATATTATACCAAGTATGAAATCTTTTTCTTAAAGAGATCAATGTATTTTTAATACTATAGGGTTGTCAGTGTCTTCACTGACAGCTTATTCATCCATAAGCCATTAACTTCTCTGGCTCACTCGATAGATCTGTTGAAGTTGAATTCATTAGAAAATATCAGTGGTGATAGGATATGAACCTTAAAGATAACTGATATCTAACCACATGACTTCATCTTTCATATGCCTCTAAGAAAAGTAGAAATACATTGTATACGGATAATTAATTTAGATCTGAAGTATACAACTGATAACAACTCACACACAAGCATTGTACTTGTTTTCTTCCTTCCTGCCTCCGCAATCTGTGATATATGGAAGTACTATCAATTCTGTAGTTCTTTTTGAAGTATGCCAACTATGTATAAGCTCCCCTGTCTTCAAACTAGTCTCTCACTTTCTCCTGCAATCCTTTGCCTCTAAGAGAGTACTCCCCATACTCTTGCCTCTCCCCTCTAGCATCCTCCTTTTCTGGGGCAACAAGCTTCCACAGAACCAAATGCCTCTCCATAAGCCTACAAGAGTGGCTGATATCTCAGGCTCTGAATATATTTTTGGTGAGGAAGAGAGTTTTATTTCATCTCAGTTAGAAAAAACCTGAGTATTATTAATACAAGCATAATATAAAAATTACTTTAGGTTTGCAAGAGGGTGAAGACACTTGCTACTTGGCAACCTGGGTTTTATTCCTAAGGCCCATTTGGTAGAAGAGGAGAACTGACTGCTCCCACAAGTTGTCTTCATACCTCTACACTCATACTATGTCATGTGTATATATCCTCAAACAAGTCTTAAAAATTTTCAACAATGTAAATTTAGAGATATTTTAAAATATTTGAGATGATTTAGAGTCAAATGCTCTGTGCTGAGTAAATATGTCTCTTAAGTTGTTAATTCTTTTCTTTTCAGAACTCATAATACTCATGCAAGCCTAGATACAGTAGTATAATAACTCGATAGATGCATATGCTTAATTATCATATCAAAGTAATCAGTATTTCCATCTCTTGAGAAATTTTTTCTGTATTTTAAGGAGCTTCAAACTATTTTAGTGGCTTTGAAATATATTACAAGATTTATATGATAGTTATCTTTTGTGTTATAGAATAGCAGTTAATTCCTCCTGTATAATTATATGTGGTTTTCATTGTCTAACCAGTTTTTAGCTTAAAAATTTCAACATTTGTCTCTATTATGTTGTGCAGTGGTTTCCTGTTCTTCCTGGAGGCCATACAGAGCCTAAGCCTTAAGGCACTAAGGAAATTTATATTTCTGGAGAACAGTTTCAGGGACTCAGAACTGAGAATTGTCCATTACTCTGGAGGGAATTTTTGATGATGCTGCTGTTCCTACATCACTAAGGGTCTTGTAAATAACCGTAGGAAACTCACTAGTTCAGTAAGCTAGACTTGGGTGGAATATCTTTCTTAGTCTTGTTTTTGGTTTACTGACAGTGCCCTATCTGGAGTACACAGACATTTTTTTGTCTCTTCTAGAAAAGTCATACAACACAATTATTATTAGAGAAAACAACAACAACAAAAATAAAAGGATACTGGCAAGAACTTTATAAATTATTGTGAATTACTTCCTCCTTGTTTATTCTTTGATTTTTTTAAATACTTTTCTACTTCCTAAAGAATTGTGTAGGTCAAGTTTATGATCAGCTAATATCTAGCCATTTATTATCGGATAGCCACTGAGTATAAGCTACCCCAGTTTGAATGTAAAAATGTTACCTGGTACCAGGCAGTGTTCCATATGTGTTAGTGTGCTAATTAGGGTTGCAATCCTTTGACTCATACTGTTAAATTGTAGGACTGCTTCCCTTTCCCATGAAATTGACTTTTTGTTGATGGACTGTGATGCAAGAGGTTCTATGATATATTTGAATCTATATTTGAAAAGACTGTGTAGTCATTGGCCTCTTTTTTTGTATTTTTATTAGATATTTTCTTTTTTTACATGTCGTATTCCCAGTTTCCCTTCCAAAAAAACCAAAAACCAAAAACCAAAAAACAACAAGAACAAACCCCTGTTCCCTTCCCCCTCCCCCTGCTCGCCATCTCACCCTCTCCTGCTTACTGACACTGGCATTCCCCTACACTGGGGCACAGAACTTTCACATTGATGACCAGCTTGGCCATCCTCTACTATACACATGCTGTTGGAGCAATCAGTCCCACCATGTGTACTCCTTGGTTGGTGGTTTAGTCCCTAGGAGCTCTGAGGGTATTAGTTAGTTCATATTGTTGTTCATCCTAAGGGGCTGCAAACCCTTCAGCTCCTTTGGTTCTTTCTCTAACTCCTTCATTGGGGTCTCTGTACTCAGTTCAATGGATGGCTGTGAGCCTCTACATCTGTATTAGTCAGGTACTGTCAGAGCCTCTCAGGAGACAGCTATATCAGGCTAGATTGTCCTTCCTTCAGTCTCTGCTCCATAGTTAGTCTCTGCAACTCCTTCCATGGGTATTTTGTTACCCCTTTTAAGAAGGAATGAAGTATCCACATTTTGGTCTTCTTTTTTCTTGAGTTTCTTTTGGTTTGTGGATTGTATTTCGTGTATTCCAATCTTCTGGGCTAATAACCACTTATCAGAGAGTGCATACTATGTGTGTTCTTTTGTGATTAGGTAACCTCACTCAGGATGATATTCTCTGAATCCATCCATTTCCCTAAGAATTTCATAAATTCAATGTTTATAATAGCTGAGTAGTCCATTGTGTAGATGTACCACAATTTCTGTATCCATTCCTCTGTTGAGGGACATCTGGGTTGTTTCCAGTTTCTGGCTATTATGAGTAAGGCTGCTATGAACATGGTGGAGCATGTGCCCTTATTACATGTTGGAGCATCTTCTGGGTATATGCCCAGGAGTAGTATAGCTGGGTCCTCTGGAAGAACTATGTCCAATTTCTGGAGGAACCACCAAACTGATTTCCAGAGTGGTTGTACCAGCTTGCAATCCCACCAGCAATGAAGTAGTGTTCCTCTTTCTCCATAACCTCTCCAGCATCTGCTGTCACCTGAGTTTTTTATCCTAGCCAATCTGACTGGTGTGAGGTGGAATCTCAGGGTTGTTTTGATTTGCATTTCCCTGATGACTAAGGATGTTGAACATTTCTTTAGGTGCTTCTCAGCCATATGGTATTCATCAGTTGATAATTCTTTGTTTAGCTCTGTACCCCATTTTTTAATAGGGTTTTTTTGTTCTCTGGAGTCTAACTTCTTGAGTTCTTTGTATACATTGGATATTAGCCCTCTATCAGATACAGGATTGGTAAAGATCTTTTCCCAATTTGTTGGTTGCCGTTTTGTCCTATTGACAGTGTCGTTTGCCTTATAGAAGCATTGCAACTTTATGAAGTCCCATTAGTCAATTCAGATGAGCTCCTAGTAATATCAACCCTAGTTACTCATCTCATAGAAAGGTTTAAAAATCATAGACCAGAAAGAAATACTGACTGAGTTTCTAGCTTACAGATTCACGAGATTAAAATCATACTACATTTCTAAATGACCAACCATTTTGACCAAAGGGCAGGTTCTGTTGTACAACATTAGAAAGCATTAGATTTTGTGACATTAGATAAGGCACCTATGTACACTTTCTATAATCAAAGACATCCCAAATGTGTACTGAAAGTGAAGGCATGTATTTTGACTGATGATTCTAAAATTAGAAAAACGTGTTTGTAATATGTCTGTTACTCTGATGCCTACATTCTAAAGGTATATATTTCCGCCTGGAAGGAAGCAATGTTTACTAGAATTCAGAATGATAGTTTCACACACACTGCACATGTTTCAGCCTGGTATCCCTCAATAAGAAATCCTTTACTGAAAACTCTAGGCAGTGGGGAAAGTCAGAAACAAAATAAATCAAAAACCATAAAATTTTCTCTCTCTCCCTGCCTATATCAACATGCTTATATCTTATGCATATATGATAGACATAAGAAAAATAGATACGATAGGACATTTTTATCACTTTCCTTTTAGCAGATATATTTGATGAAGTATTTAAACCAATCAAGTTTGTATTAAGAAGTCAATTATTATAGCACATGGTGATGCATTCAATAATCACACCCATGAGCACCAGAGCATTTCTTTATTCTTCACTTCTAGTACAAAATATTAAAATATTTTTGAACCAGAATTTTGTATAAGGTTATTTACAAAATGACTTAAATTTGTAATTCTTAATGAGAATTGAAGATGTTGAAATATTGTGATGGGGGCTGGAGAGATGGCTCAGTGGTTAAGAGCACTGACTGCTCTTCTGAAGGTCCTGAGTTCAAATCCCAGCAACCACATGGTGGCTCACAACCATCTGTAATGAGACCTGACACCCTCTTCTGGTGTGTCTGAAGAAAGCTACAGTGTACTTACATATAATAATAAATAAATAAATCTTTAAAAAAAAAAGAAATATTGTGATGACTAGTGACTGAACTGTCATATCAGTGCAAAAACTGTATCTATGATATAAATTCATAGACTGCCATTTTTCTCATAAATGAGGATATATTCTAGGAAATAGTACTAGGTACTTTTGTTACTCTCAAGAAGATATAAAGGGAACCTTAGAAAAATTGTAGTGTATAGCCTACTATCTAATAGGCTATATATAGAGCATCTTCTCTCATAGATTTGATCCATCCTTTACTCAAATACCACTGTGTCATGCATAACTATGTAACTCTTAAATAATGTAATAGAGAATCCATGTCAAGAAATAAAAGATATTATATGGAAATGTACTCCCAAGAATAAATAAATCAAGAAGACTAACTTGAAGAAGTTTAATAGCCATGAGAAATAGTGCGTAAAAAGAGAAATAGAGCATAGAATGCTTACATATCTGCACATATATGCTGTAATGGCTTTATGTTTTAAGATCTCTCTCTCTCTCTCTCTCGCTCTCTGTCACACACACATATGCATGCACATGCACACATGTATGCTTACACACACACACACACATTTGAAAATAAGAGATCATGAGGAACTCTATCAATTTCTTGGTCTCTTTTTATAAACAAAGGAAGAATTTTAAAAGTTTTGAAATTTCTGGATGATTAAAGCAAGTTTGTACCTACCTATAGCTTCCCCTTACCTTCTACCAAGAAAACTAGATAATGTTTAAAACTGATGGAGTTTTTTTGGAGCTAGACAAGAAGAGGAATGTTACATTCTTCTCTAAATTACATTTTGAGCAATGGGCTATGAGAGAGAAGCAACTGGAAGAGAAATTAAAGAGAAATTAAAGTCATGAAAGCCTGATTAAGAGCCTCTATAGGGCCACAGTGACAGGGGAGACAAATAGGAAACGGGGAATGGAGGGAGAGGGAGAAAACAAACAGCACAGATATTTAAATCATAGTGAAATGATATTATAAATAATTGTTAGTAATTCCAACAACTTTCATGAAATGCACAAATTGTCAAAATTAATCATAGTAAAAATTCTTATTTACTTTGTAACTATCAGTAAAGTTAAGCTTATTTTTTTCTCATACAGTGGTCTCTAAGTTCAGACAGCCCCACTGAAAACCCACATCCTTCACTGCAAACAATGCTAGTAGATGAATTCAAATCAAAAGCAAAATGTGTCATAACAACAACATATATATATATATGTTTTTTATTTTTATATATAATAGTTATATATATATATATATATATATATATATATATATATATATATAATTGTTTTTTTGAGACAAGGTTTCTCTGTTTAGCCCTGGCTGTCCTGGCACTCACTCTGTAGACCAGGCTGGTTTCAAACTCAGAAATCCACCTGCCTCTGCCTCCCAATTGCTGGGATTAAAGGTATGCACCACCACTGCCCGGCTATATTATTATCTTTATTAAAGTAATTATTACAAGACCTAGTGAGAATGTGGAGATCTTAGAACACTGGTCATTGCTGTTGCAAATATAAAATGGTTGAGTCACTGTAAAAAAGGATATGTCTTAAAAATTAAGTAACCTTATGACTAGAAAATCTACTTCTAGTTTTGTATGCCAATAGTTGAAAGTATGAGCTCAAACAGATACTTGTATGCTAGTGTTCCTAGAAGCATCATTTGCTATATCCATAATTTGGGAATAAGTCAATAGTCTGTTGGTGGATGGCTAAACAAAATATAGTATATACTTGCAGTGGTATATTATTTAACTTTTGTTGTTGTTGTTGTTTTTTGTTTTTTGTTTTTGAGACAGTTTCTCTGTGTAGCCTTGGCTGTCCTGGAACTCACTCTGTAGACCAGGCTGGCCTCGAACTCAGAAATCCACCTGCCTCTGCCTCCCAAGTGCTGGGATTAAAGGCGTGCACCACCACTGCCCAGCTATTTAACTCTTGAAATAAATAAAAAGTCATTATATGCTGTGACATAGAAAAGATTTGAAAACATACTAAATTAGACTTACAGGATAAATACTGTATAATATTTTTGTGTTCTTTACCTCAACACATATATTGAAATAAGGCCCAAGACAACGGTGTTAGAAAGTGCTTTCCTTTAGTTGATTATTTTCCCTTCATGAATAGGATTTCTGTTTTTATCATGCTACTTTGGTCTCTTCACCACCATTGAGTGTGGGGCTGGGGAAGGTGTAGAGTGTGGAAAGCAGCTGGAGCAAGAGTTGGGTAGAGGCATGTCGAAACCTCAGAAATCTCATCCTGAGATTGGCAAGAATATGATCTTTGACCCTTGATCTGGGTCAGCATGCCCTGGTGCACATAGACCTGTGCTTCCATCTTTGCTCCACCAGAGGAGGAGGTCACTTAGTGGTTACCAAGTTAAACTTTCTGTCACCTTATAAGGTCATGCCTGGCAGCACCTGGAAGTCCTCTTAATGCAGATGAGGCATTCCTAGCACCTTAACCCTGGCCAATGATGTCTACTCACAGCACCCTGAGGTCTCCATCACCTTTGGCCATTTCTGCATCACTTTCCATCTCAGGCCACCAGTCTAATCTCCTGAGGGTGATCATGCCGTTAAGGGAGAGGGAGCAGAGTGAGAACACCTGAGGACAAAAGCATACATTATCATCTCTGTTTCAAGAGGCAGACTCTTACCAGACATCACATCTGCAAGGACCTTGAATGTGGACTTCCCAGAATCCAGAACCATGATAAATAAATCTCTGTTGTCCATAAGCTGTATTTTTATGACATTTCCTTGTAAGACTAAGACATTCTTCTTAGAATGGTCAGATCAATAATGGTTAGCAGGGACTGAGAAGGAAAGAACAGTGAGGCGTTAGTGCTCAATACGCACAAGGTTTTTTGTGATGGAAGAAAGGAAGGAAAAAAAAGAAGGAAAAACAGACAAAAGTAAGAAAGGTGAAAAAAATTATGGATTTAACCCCCAAAAGTTTTGTTAGTACTTAATTCCAGCTCTAACTGGTGATGATATTTAAAGGTTTCAGAAATATCTTTATTTTTTTATTAATTAAATTTGTCTTTATGTAATTTTGCACATTTATGTCCTGCATAGTGACTACTCTCATCCTCACTTCTCTGCCCTCCCTGTCTAACCTTCTCCCCCTACCACTCTCAAATATTTGTATCTATTCACTTTGTTTTGTGACCCTCTGAGATTAACCAGTGCTGCCTGTGTGTTCATGGAATTGGAGTATCTATTGGAGTTTGGTTGACTTGGCAGTAGGGATACTACTAAATAGAGTGATTTTCCTTATCCCAGTCTATCAATAACCACTAGTAAAGGGTAGAACCTTGTAGATTCTTTTCCTTCTTTGACTGATAGTTGATAGGGCCTTGTTATATGGGCATACTGGGGCAACTACAGTTGTTGTAAGTTAAGATTTCAGTGGTGGTATTGAATCTAGAGAATGGCATTTCACATCCCTTCACTTATCTTCTGGTGGTTTTTTATGTTTTTCCTAAGCTGGAGTTACAGGCAGTTGTGAATACCTCTTGAAGAGGACCCAAGTTTGGCTCCAATTATCCATGTCAGGCAACTTACAATCTCCTGAAATTCCAGCTCCAGGAAGAACCATTGTGGGCACTTGTATTCATATATGTGTACCCCCCATACTCACAGACACACAGACAGACAGACACACACACACACACACACACACATGCACACATACTGAGAAACAATAAAAATATTTAACCACAACTATTTGTAGTATGTTAAATGCTTACCTAAAACTCAATTTAATACTATAAAACTTAATATATCTTTATAGAAATCAGAGCTACATGTGTCATAGGCAGCGCAGACAGACAGAGGGAAAGCACTGGATTTTTATGCTCTGCCAAACTGATTTTTTTTCTAAATCTGATGCATACCGAAAAATAACATTTTGATTAAATCTTTATTATTTTTCAGCCAATTTCTGTTATAACCATTTGAAAACAGACAATTGTTCTCTTTCTAATATTTAATTTTCCTTCCTTTTCTAGATACAACGAATGGTACACACAGGCATGTACAACTTCACAACATGTTTTATATTTTAAAATGATTTTTATGTGACAAAAGGTGGATGGGTAAACTTTATCACCCAGTATGGCTGCTTTGAAGCTAATTAAAACCTGGTGGCTTCTGAATAGACCTGTGGGTCCCCACAGGGATGGAAATTGCTTCTTTCTAGTTGTATTGACTGACAAAGCAGGTGATAACTTGCTTGCATCCTTTGAACAAGTTCATTAGTTTCCCATAATGGCTGTTGGAGGTAAACACCTCAATATTTAATTAGCAGGCTCTCTTTGGTGAGCTCATGAACTCCCTCAAAGTTATAGGTCCTTTTCTATATAGCTCAGGACCCAAAGGCTTTTTATAGTCTGTCTGATTCATGTTCAGTCAATAGTTGTGTGCGTAACATCAACCATTAGTAACTAATAAAACAACTGCCTGTATATGTTTCTCTTTCTTTTTTCTTTTTTTTCATGATCTAAAATAAGATTCCCATTAGTCTTCAGGATCTACTACTTGGGCAGCAAAAGTTTTAACCCTCTTCAAGTTGTCCAGTTAACAGTGTTCACTATGAATAGTCTTATGAACTAGGGAGGTAGAGACATGGGATACCCTGGGCTTGCTTTCTACTCTAGACAAACCAGTAAAATTTAAGTTGTGAGTGAATCTATCCCCCCAAAAATAAAGTTTAGGGGCCAGAAAGAGGACTCAGCAGTGAATTTTGATGTTCTTATGGAGAAGCAGTTTGGTTCTCAGTACCCAAGTCAGGCAGCTCACAATCACCTGTACTGACAATTCCAGGGTTTGAGATATCAATCTGACACCATCTGGCCTCTCAGAGTGCTTGCATACATGTGTATGTATTCACATATAAATAAAATAAAATGAAATAAAATAATATAAAAAAATAAAATACTTTTTTTTTTT
>JADRCC010334667.1:0-11392 GCA_019843855.1 Hylomyscus alleni | reverse complement strand
AAAAAAAAAAAAAAAAAAACAAAACCAAAAAACCAAAAACAAAAAATAAAAACAGGATAGCAAAAACTATTCTCAACAATAAAAGAATTTCTGGAGAAATCAGCATCCTGGACCTCAAGCTGTACTACAGAGCAATAGTGATTAAAACCCCATGGTATTGGTACAGTGACAGGCAGGTAGATCCATGGAATAGAACTGAATACACAGAAATGAACCCACACACCTATGGTCACTTGATCTTTGACAAAGAAACTAAAATCATCCAGTGGGAAAAAAAGACAACTTTTTCAACAAATGGTGCTATTTCAACTGGCGGTCAACATGTAGAAGAATGCAAATTGATCCATTCTTATCCCCCTGTACAAAGCTCAAGTCCAAGGGATCAAGGTCCTCCACAAAAAACCAGATACACTGAATCTAATAGAAGAGAAAGTAGAGAAGAACTTCAGCACACATTCAGCATTTTATAGTAGTTATTCTTGGTAATGGATACTTTTAAACTTCTATTGCCATAAATTTGAGTATTTCTTCTTATACTTGCTTTGTGGAGGAGAGTCCACAATGAGTTAAGCTTTATAAGTTGTCTTAGAATATAAGTCTGTTATATGAACATGATTCCTAAATAAATTTGCATTCCATTCAGTTGGTTTATCTTCCGTCACCTTGATTTGTGGTGGATAGAAATTAATTGTATTTTGGACATTTAAATATTTATAATCCCTTCAACAATTATCTAAAAGATTAGAAGTTGGTCAAGGTGGCACAAAACTTCAGTTATAGCACTGGAAAGATAGATATAAGCAAATTTCTCTGAGTTCAGGACAGCCTGGTCTACAAAGCAAGTTCCTGGCCAGCCTGGGATACATAGTCAGAAACTATCTGAAAACACACAGGTACATTAGAAATGCTAGATCTAAAAAAAAAAAAAAACCTTAGTTCTTATGCTAGTGATATACATAACTAGGACTTATTTAGAAAAAGAAAATCTTTCGGAAATGTTCACTGTTCATTGTTTTTATTATTCATAACTATAACTTGCCTTTTTCTGGCTTGGTGCAACACTAAACTATATTTTAGATCATGGGGTTTTGTACTTCAACAAAATATTGTTTTAACATCATTAGAGTGCTGGAGAGAAACATCAAAGACAGCAATTATAAAAGAAAACATATCAGTGTTGACACACATCTGAACAGATAGCCACAGAAAAATCGTTATAATAATTTTTCCAGTGACATCATTTCCCTCCTGTAGTTTGGGGATGTTATCTTCCTACTTATTCAAGTTAAGAACTTTAAAATTATTTTATATTTCATTACAATATCTTCTGACCTATTTTCATATGAATTTTGCTTCTAAACCTGACCATATTCAATAGGTATGTTAATTTACATTTATTTATTCATTTATATTATTTATTTTACCAAAAGAAGTGTTTGTTATTGTTCATTGCCAGACAGTTTAAATATATTGTCTATCATTGTTAGTAAATCATATCAGCAGGAGCTTGAGGAATTATCTGGTTACCTTGTATCCATAGATAGGAAGCAGAGGGTGAAACCTCAAAGTTCACTCTCAGGTTGCAATATACTTCCCCCAGAGAAACATCACAGCTTAAAGTTTTACTGACTCTCCTAAATTAGGGGTGGATTGTTTAAACACATGAGCCAGATGAGGACATTTGATAGTCAACCCACAGCAACTGATTTCAAATGTAACATAAATGTCCTTCCGATGTGAGATTGTGATTCAGTAAACATTTGATTTGTACCTATTCCCTCTTTATATAAAAAAAAATGCCATATCAATGCTATGATTAGCTATGATTCATCCAAATAATGCAATTGAATTTCTGTTTTACTAAGCTGCTTAGTCTTAAGATTAGCTTGACACAAGCTAGACTTAAATGGGAGGGACAACTCTCAGTTGAGAGAAGAACACCACAAGATTTGCCTATAGGTAATTTTGTGGTGCATTTCTTGATTAGTTTTTAAAGTGAGTGGGCCCATCTCACAGGGGTGGCAGTGCTACTTCTGGGCAGGCAGTCTTGATTTATATAAGAAAACAGGCAATTAAGCATTGAGGAGCAAGCCAGTAAGCAACATTTCTATATAGCATCTACATCAGTTCCTGTCTCCAGGTTCCTGACCTGAGAAGTACATTACCTTAATCAGATGATAGATAACAAGAAATAAATAGAAGTAAACTCTTCTATCCCCAAGTTGCTTTGGTCATGATATTTTATTACAGCAACAGAAATCTTAAATAAACAGAAATTGGTATTGGGTTGTAGAATATTTCTGTGACAGATCTGACTATGCATTATTGTGGCATTCATATTTTAGGTTGGAAAAGCCATTGAATTATCAAAGCTCAGTGAGATCTTCTGTGGGAGCATGGAAGATAAGAATGTTGAGGAGGAATGGGGGGTGTTGAGCCTCAGATGTGCACAAGGATGGGAGAGATGGCTATGAAAATTAGTGGAAATCTGCATCTGGCAGTTGTAGTGACATAGAGGCCATCTCCAGGATGTAAAAAAAGACTTTGGGTAAGGGGAATACCCAAGAATCAATGGGGGTGAGCTTAGCTGTGACTCACAGAATTGGGGATTTGGAATCTGAAGAGGGTACCTCCTGTAGTCAGCCAGGAACCCTTTTGGAGCAATAGAGATACCAACCCACACACAATATTTTCAACCCAAAATTTACCTTGTCTTCAAAAAATGCAAGCAAGGGGTATAGAGCAGAGACTGAAGGAATGGCCAACCAATAACAGGCCCAACTTGTGACATGTTCCATGGGCAAGCACCAATCTCTAACACAATGATACTGTGTTATGATTGCAGATAGCCTAGCATGACAGTCCTCTGAGAGGCTCCACCCAGCCGCTGACTTAGACAGATGCAGACACTCTCAACTAAACAATGGATAGAACTTAGGAACTCTTGTGGAAGTATCGGAGGAAGTATTGCAGGCCCAAAGGAGATAGAAACTCTATAGGAAGACCAAAGTATCAACTAACCAGGACCCTTGAGGCTCTCAGAGTCTAACACACCAACCAAAGAACATAAATGAGCTGGACCTAGGCCTTCCCACTCATATGTAACAGATATACAGTTTGGCCTTTATGTGAATCCTGAACAACTGGAATGGGGGCTAGCCAAAAAGCTGTTTCCTATATGTGAGATATGTTCTACTAGGTAAGCTGCCTTGTCTGGCTTCAGTGGGAGAAGAAACACATAGCCTCCCAGAGACTTAAAGTGGGGGGAAGAGGGGAGATTCCCAGGGGAACCCCTACCCACTCAGCAGAAATGGAGAAGGCAATAGGGTATGGGAGAAGGATTATAGGAGTTGGTGACTGGGAGTGGGATGTAAAATAAATAAGTAAAATTAATTAATTAATTAATTAATTAATTAAATTAAGATTAAAAAAGAATGTTGAGAGCAAGCAGAAAATTTAAGCCTAACTTTTGAAATTAAGGAGGGAAAATTTAAAATACAATTAAGCCTGTAGAGGAAATGCTGGTTCCACAATGTAAGTCCATTTCCACATCATTTCCAGGGTCAAGAACCAATATTATTAACCATTTTCAAATAAATAAATAAATAAACAAACCATAGTACAATCAATTTGTTGTATAATCATACATACAGTTTTAATGAACTTTTCTATTTTGAGCTGATTGTGTATGCCCCATAAAACAAAGAATGGCTAGCAAAATAGCAGTACCAGATGTGAGAATACCTCTTTTGAGTTGTTGGCCAGTGCTAAGAAACTAACAAAATATACCATCAACTGTTGTTAATCATGGTTACCCTGACCCCACAGTGTTAAAAATTGAGTCCTTATTGCTGAAGAGACCAAGCACTTCAGATACAGGTCCCAGAGATTTCTTAGCTGCAACTTACCTGAAGGCACCCATCCCTGAAGACTAGCTTTCATGTTATAGAAGGTACTATACTATTTTCTAAAGGAGGGAGGTGACAGAAATTCATACCCAGCTATAATGCTCGTTAACCACATCAATGATCAGTATGTCAAAATAAGTCTATGGGTGCACTAATGGCACATATATGTTAGCTGTAATCAATATCTCTCTAATTGGTCTTAAAATCTACACATCAAAAGGGATAACATGTCCAGTACTGAAAAACAAGCTAAGTATAACCATGTTCATTATATCTTGATATATACTTCTCTCATTATCCTCAGCTAAAATCTTGTCCCTATTCAAGTATGTAATGTAATATCCTTTCTAAAGTCTGAACTCACTTATTTTGTTATATATATTAATTCATAGATAACGTTTCATAAATTTTCTGAATGTTGAATTTTCTCTCATTCCAGCTTCTAGACAAATTCTTATTCTCAGTTCAACTTTTCCTGACTGATTGATTAGTGTTGCTCACTCTTGCTACAGTGTTGTCATTTTTTTATCTTAAATTAAAATAATTAAATACTCATGAGGTTGGGGAATATTAGATGATAAATTGATATGTAATCATATTTTATTTAACCTTTATAATTACCTCACCATTTACATGTTGCTCAGCAGCAGTTTTTATTCCTATTACCTCTTAGTTATTTCTTTATTTCATTCCCCCAAATAAAATTTCAATTAAGTATCAATAAATTCTATTCTGGGAAACAAATATTTTTCTAGGACACTGGTAACTCTACCTCCTATAACTAGTCCTCTAGTACCAGACATGTCAGATGCCTTTGTTCAAGTTATCAATATGTTTTGTCTTCTAAATTTTATTTTCTTATTTTATAGATACCTGTTTTTTTCCCTTGTAACTGTATTTGGTCTTTCTGTGGTGTGTTCTTGCATGTCCTAAGTCTGCTCTATTTGGAAGAAAACCAATTACAGCTAATCCTGTATTGGGAATTTAATTTTATCTTATTGACATTTGTTAAAGGTTCACTTCTGAAGGTAGACTTCAGAAACAGTCATATTTTTAGACAGTGAGTATTAAGAGTTCAGCATATGAATTTGGGAGGAAGAAAGAGACATAAGTCAACTATGGTGATAGAGATATTCAAAAGTTATTTCAGATTGTCTAGTGACATACTGAAACCTTCAAAATAGAAGTATTAAGGAATAAGAATAGTTATTTGGAATCATAGGGTGTTATATTATTAGAACAAATATTGTACAATTCGCCTTTAAGAAAAAACTTTAAACATTGTAGCTGACATATAGAGATAAAATAGACAAATAAGTATTAAAATGAGCAGTTATATGTTCAAGTCTGAAAGGCTTTCTGGGTCTTTGACACATTATGTTCTTTCATGTCCACTGTTGTTTCAAGTGATGTAATTGTGCTTACTTTTCCCATTTTCTCAGACCTCTTTATTGAACTCCAGGTGATTCAGTCAACTGTCTTTTTCATTGCAGTTTGTACTTCCCTCACATACTTACAGATAAAAATGAAAAATATTAGAGTCTCTTTCTGTGTGTCTCTCTCATTGTGTCTCCTTAAGATTTTTCTAATTAATGATAAATCATTTGTCATTTATTAGAAGCCAAAATGCAAAGATAAATCTTTGAACTCTGATATGTTCTTAATTAATTTTTCTGAGTAAATTAGTTAGTAGTATGAATTTTACTTATAATTTTAATTCAGTCATTACTTGACCATTTCCACTAACTGCTAATCATCATTTAATTTTGCCCATGGGCACACTGACTAGCCACCTTGAACAGTGAACTGAATTCACATGAGGCTCCAGAACCACATTAACCAGTTCCTAACTCAAAATGAAAATGTGAGGATGACATCCTATTAATGAATGTCACTTATGTAAAGTAGGTCATACACCAAATATACTTAGTATGTCATGGACTCATAAGGAATTTTACAATGCTTTTAAGCTCATAGCAGGAACTATGTGAAGAAGGAATATTTTAAACATACCCAGGGGAGCCTCCATCTTTTTAGAGATGAAGAGGAGAGAAGATGGTGGGAGGGACTGTGTTAGAAGATGACTGGGAGGAGGGAAAGAATCTGAATGTAAAGCAAATAAATTAATTAATTAAAAATAATGTATTTTAAGTATCAGTAAAATTATATCCTGTTTCACTAAATATTGAAATGGTAGGTTATTTTGGTACAACTGTTATAATTCATTCTAAAGCCGGGTATTACTACCTCAGAGATGGTCTTAGAAATTTTATAATTATCTTACATGAAATAAAACATGAAAGACTAAATTCCATGATAAATCAACTGTTTGATCTCATATAACTGTGAAAAATAAAAGGAAAAAATAGGGTGACCTTGTGAGACATCTCATCAGTTAATAGTTTGCAGCTCTTTCAGAGGACCTGAGGTCAGTTCCCAGAAGCCATATAGTGGTCCAAAACCGTCTAACTCCAATACTAGGGGATACAATATCTTCTTCTGTCTCCTAGAAACACCACATACACATGCATATATGCAAGAAGAACATTAGTGTACATAAAATAAAAAAAGTCATTTCAAAAAGAAAAATGAAAATATTTTTATGCATTACCAAGTTTTTCTGTTCATTTTTTGTTGTTTTCTTGGCTATGAAGAATCCCTTCAGTTTGATTCAATCTTACTTTTTATTTATTTTGTTTGATTGTATATTTTTTAAATATCATCCAAAACTTTATTGTTTAGATCAATGTTAATAAGTCTTTCTGTATGTGTTCATTTAGTCCTTTTCTAGTTTCTGCTTTTCACTTGAGGATTTACTCCAGTTGACCTAATTTTTGTACACATTGTGAGATAATGGTAAGGTTTATGAATATCTTGTGGTTATCTGGCTTTTCAAGTCTTAGCTCTTGACACTATCAAATATCAGTTGATGAGTTCATGTTTTGTTTCTAGTCTCCCCATACTATCTCAATATATCTATATTCTATCTAGATTATTGTACAAAGTCACTTCTTGCATCTGTGTTTATAAAATTTGTTTGCAATTTGTTTACCAAACTATACTGATATGTTTGAGAAAAGGTAGCTATGATATGTTTCCAAGTATAGTCCCTTCTCTTGTGGTGATCATTTGCTCTGGTTTGAATGCTATTGTTGTACCTTTGAGTCGATTTCAAACTTTCTGTTGCTTTAGGAATGAAGTATCATGCCCCTCTATATTGGTCATGTAGTCTCATACTATAATAGGATAGACAGCTTCATATGACCTGTTCATAAACCTGCCATTGCAATGAAAAGCTTTATTTTATTAAAATTGTCCATTTTCATTAATATCTAAATAACAAGAATATATTCCTCAATGACAGGATTTATAACTTAATTATCTGTTATCCCTAGTTTCTAACACTGTGGCTAGCTCAATGTAATTTTACTTATTGAATAATTTTATTAAGAAATGACAATTGATTAGTTGGAACAAGCTGGGGAGAAGGTTATGTAAGGGCAAAACATATCATAAAGACAAGCTTTCTTAGTGACTTTTCAATCTTTACTCTTAATGACAATCAACTGCTAAATTTACTAAAATAAAGATTGCCTAACTTCACTGATATATTCTAACTCTCCAAATCTGAGAAGACAGCCAAGAACTACTATTTTAGCAACTTCCAAATTAATTTTGATTTTTTTCTGCCCCAAAATTTAAGAAATATTTATTTACAATCTAAGCTCTAGGTTGAGGAATCAGATTAAGAGTAGGATGGATGGATGAACTAGTGTTTCTAATGCAAAATACTGAGTAAATAGAAACTCCAATTTATATAGGCTAGAGAGACACAACATCATATAAAATATAATAGAAAAATATCACTTATTTTTTAAATTGGAATGATAATATCACTGTCTAATTCTTACAATTGTTTTAGGGATCAGATGACTCTATTTATAATTGTATTAGATTTCTATTATACTTAACATATCCTCTTTTTTCTGGAATATGAAACCTTGTTGAGTAAAGTTGCAACAAATTATATTTCTGAAACATCAATGATACACCTAAACATAAGGTATACTTCCTGGTTTGTCAGTAAGATCATATCCAATGAAAGTGCTACATCAGAGGGTGGACTTGGTCTCAGGAAAATTCAGAGAAAATTCCAATTTTGAATAGGAAATTAGCCTAAGTTATTATTTGAGACAACATAAATCCCTTAAAGTACTTAAAGTAGCTATGTTTTAATATTTTTAAGGATTATAAACAAGGAAACAAAGCAAACATTTTTATGACTGTAATAGGCATATTTTAGAGTTTCATTCATTGTTCACCCATGTTTGTGTTGGCTGCTTGACTAATTATGCCTTATCAAACAAAAGTGAGTACGTAGTGACTCCTTGAATCATTCAGAGAAAAGCAGAAGAACTTATAGGGTTCTTTTCTCTCTAATATACTGACAAACAATGCTAAACTATAAAGAAAATCCTGACACACCAAGAAAAGAATAACCACAGTTGCAACTTTCCCTTTGGAACTGTGATAGCTCTGTCATGTGGAAAAAGAAAGAGCTCATCATAAGTCACTCAAAATTTAAGGTTGCAACAACATAGCATGTTCTACTTTAAAGCATCTTCCATTCTCATAGTTGTGTGGTGCTGAGAAGAGAACCCATAGACATATGCTAGCTGGATATGCACTTCATTACTGAGATATATTCCATCCTTATTCTAAATACTTTGAAATACATTTCTAGCTCTATTATATATACCTTTAGTGACTTACAAATATTCAAGTTTAACTAACAGTTAACACCAGTAAAGAACACTTTTATACCTTCACTAAAATTACATTTGTTATCCTATGTTTTCTAAGTATGTTTGCTTCTTCCATCTACTATGTCTATATCCAGCACAATTAGAAATATTGAAATATAAACAATTAGATTTGTTCCAGAAGACTTGTAACATCTTCAATTTATCAATTGTGGAATGCCAACATTTCACCATTTGTGAAAATATCAGAGAACTCACACACACACATACACACACATGCACACACACACACACACACACACACACACACACACACACACAGGGTATATGAAGTAAGAAGAGGGGAGAAGTGAGAGGAAGAGAGGCAGAGATTTGGTTATTTAGATTTTTGTAATATTTCTACTGTGTGGCCCAAATCCTCCAAGCAGGAATAGAAGAGAAGTAAAAGAAGATTAGTTAAATCTATGGGGATAACATTTGAGATGTAAATAAATAAAATGGACCAGTAAAAAAGAATTAAAAAGATTCAAAGACCTATTTTCTAAACATTTGCCTACTCTTGCCCCTTGAAATATTTAGATTCCAATCGTTGAGTATGAGAAATTTAGAAAGTAGAATGCCTGCAGACTATTTACAAAGTTGTTTACTTCCTTAATTTTCTATTTCTATCAGTATTTCCAGAATATTTACAAAACAAACCAACAAACAAACACAAACAACCTTAGTTGCCTTTCAATTTCCAAATATTACAAGATAAAATGTTCAATACAATTTCTAAATTCATGCTTATGGAATATTTATAAGTAAATTTTCATATGTAGTACTGAACTTTGGACCAGGCATTTTCACTGAGGAATTTGCCAACATTTGTATATTTAGTTCTCATTCCAGAAAAGAATCCTTCAATTCTTCCTGTGGAAGATAGAAGAATAGCATTTGGCTAGCAAAGATAACTAGGGTATATTATTTAATCTGCATTCATTTTCTCACAAGTATAATATCTTGTTTATTTTATGCAAAAAAAGAAACTGGTTTATTTTGGAGTAATGTAGGGGTAGTTAATAGGCAAATGACATGAATTATAGGATATGGAAATTAATGATGCCTCTGAAAAACTCTGAATTCACCATTTTCCATTTTCAGGAAACAGATAGGGCACATTTTTTTGAAGAAATCCTTTTTAAGTCCTTTTATCTCCATATTCTCACACAATAATAAAGCATAGTACCTTGAAGGAGACCAGCTTCAATCATTAGACACTCTGTAAGTACTGTATTTTCTAATCCTTACAGATGATTTTAATCAGCTATCATTTATAGTGTAAATGAGCCATTTTGTAGTAGAATTTCATGAGAAATAGTAGAAATTAAAAGAGGATAAAGAATGCTTTTCTTTTCATATTAATCACGTAGAAGAGTAGTACAAAACAAAAATCAAAATGGATATTATTGTGGTGAATCTTTTTGACATTTAAGTGATTTTTTTTTTGTTAATGTGTTGATCCAATCATCTTTTCTCTGGGTGTGCAAAAAAAAAACAAGACCCTTGGGATAGAGATCAAAGTTTTGACATATCTGACATCAGAATCATTTCTCATTGGTGCAAAAATGAACCAAAGAATGTAAAACTGATCAGTTCAAAAATTAGATAAAGATGAAAGAAATATATTCACATACCCCTTTATATGTGGCTATAAATAGAAACAGCAAATATAACATAAATAACATTCCATCTTCATTATATGCTGCTAATTACTATTAGATATACTAAGCTAGTATCTCAGTCTCAATTCACAGAGGAGGAATTTGAAAATGAAGAAAGGGCATGTCTGGGAGAAAAGACGTGTTTTAAAGCATTTGGCCCTGTTTACTAGTTACAGTTTTACCATGTAGCTTTTAGGGCCAAACTACTTGGCAAAATACATTATCAATTATTTGGTTCAATCTCCATATTGAGAATTTACACAAGAGAACTGAAATAAGTATCCTACTCTCTGCTATTATGATTTTACAACTTTAACTTCTAAAAATATATAAAGATAGAGATAGAGATAGAGATAGATATAACATTGTCGTATCCTGATGGTGATTTAAGATAAAGATCTTTTTTTATTTTTTTAAATTAAATTATTTTTTACACTCCATATTTTATTCCTCCCATCCACCCTCCAACTGTTCCACATCCCCCCTGTCTCCATGTGGATGCCCCAACTCCCCACCCTACCTGACCTTTAAACTCCCTGGGACCTTCACTCTCTTAAAGGTTAGGTGCATCATCCCTGAATGAACACAGACCCGGCAGTCCTTTGCTGTATATGTGTTGGGGACCTCATATTAGTTGGTGTATGCTGCCTGGTTGGTGTTTCAGTGTCTGAGAGATCTCTGGGGTCCAGATTAATTGAGACTGCTGATCCTCCTACATGATCACTCTCCTCCTCAGCTTCTTTCAGCCTTTCCCTAATTCAAGCACAGGGGTCATCAGCTAAAGATCTTAATTCATGCTTAGAATTATATAATTTTAAAAGTGGTAAGCAAAGGAAGTCTTCTTTGTTATTTTGAATGAAATTGAAGAGAAAATTTTAGACATATGGCTCTTGACTTAGATGTCCTAAGCAAATAGTAAAATAGTCTTCTTTGCTAGGATAAGCTCTTGAAAAAAAAAAAAAGAAAGAAAGAAAGAACACTTTCAAAGGAAAAGGGACCATATTAGATCTCTTTATCT
>JADRCC010334534.1:0-11731 GCA_019843855.1 Hylomyscus alleni | reverse complement strand
ATCCTTAGATGGAGCAGACTATGGATGGCTGGTCCTTCAGTTTCTGCTCCAATCTTTGTCCTTACATTTCCTTTAGATGGGCGCAATTCTAGATTAATATTTTTGAGATTGATGGTTAGTCCCATCCCTGAACTGGAGGCTGTGAATAACCTCTGAATATTGCCTCTACAGATTCTATCTCCCCTATGTTGGGTATTTCAGTTAATGTCATCATCGTTAGTTCCTAGTAACTTCTTGTATCCATGGAATCTGGGACTTTCTAGTGGATACCCCCAGTTCCCCATTAATCACTACTACATACCTGACATTCAAATTCCTGTTCCTATGTACTTCCCAGTCCCATTCAGAGAAAGCTTGACCCCCAAGATCAGGGTTTTAAAAACAACACTTACAATTCATTTTCAGAGAACAACATTATAATAAATCTACTTCTCTTTCATTTTTAATTTTTGAAAGTATATCTTGAAAATTCAGAGCAGTGATAACCTTGGTAAGTATTTACCGTATTTTTGAATAAAGTATCTGTGTATAATGCAAAAAGTTAGGAGGAAAGAACTGAGAATGTATAGTCTCATAACACTTGCAAAAAAGGTCAGATTATTTCAAAATATATTGCCCTACAATATGTATTTTAATCAAAAGGTTTTTTTTAAAATTTGAGAAATAAATACAAGCTATCTTTGAAATATCATCTTAAATTAGAAAGCTCAAAACATTGGGAAGATATTACAGGTTATAAAGTACTTGTCATACAAGTTTGTGGTTTGAATTCAGATGCCAAGCATACACTTAGAAACCTGGTGGAAATAATAGGATCCCCGGAGCTTGGTGGTTTGCCAGTCTAGCCAAATTGCTGCGCTCCACACTCATGAACAAAACCTCTTTCAAATTCTCAGCAGTTGATGATGATACCTGATATCAACCTCTATCCTCCCCTCACCACTCCACACACATATAAAAACATACATCAACCTGTGTTCTCCTAACTTTATTTTGTATTACCAAGCCCAGTTTCAGCTAGTCAAAAATAAATGTACTATGGATATAGCATATACCCACCTGGCAGCAAATGTGGTTACACAGTTATGCAAGGTGAGACACAGATTAACCATTTGTGTTTTAAGTCTGTACCCCTCTATCATGTAAATTGCAATTTGCACTATGGAATACTGGAAGATGACTAGAAATGGAACCATTTTACAAGTGAGGTAGAAACCTAATGCAATGGAGACTACATAGAATCTCTGAGGGCAAAATTAGCAAAGACTCATAGTAACGTGGTACAATGAGCCTGAACTGGTAAAACTAGCAAAGACTCATAGTAACGCGGTACAATGAGCCTGAACTGGTAAAACTAGCAAAGACTCATAGTAATGTGGTATAATGAGCCTGAACTGGCAAAAGGAAGAGTTTACATTTTTTTTTTCAGTTTTCTTGAGTGGTATGGATATGTTTTCTAATCTGTTTTTTTCAAAGATTTTTATCTATATGCATCGTTTTGGCAACATAAGACTGTATGCAAACATGCACAGAAACGTGCATATTTTTGTTTGTCAATAACTGTCTATATGTCCATTCCTTTAAAATCTATATTTATATATTTGGTATGGCTGTCAAATGGCAGATTTTTATAGTCTTACATGTTAAACAACTGTAATTCTGAAAATTGTTTATGATTAAAAATAACCCATAGTATCAAAAGACTCTGAGGGACTTTATAATATTGATATTAATCCCCAGCCATTGTTTGCCTTGATTCTCATAGAATAGTGAGGGTAAAGTGTGGTAAATGGTCACTCTGTCAGTAGTGGTACCATTTCTATTAAACAAGGACTATCAAAACCCAACACCTCCCAATACATTCACGTTAATTCTGTGTCCTTCAAGGACTACCAAAGCTCAACACCTCCTGATACATTCACATTAATTCTGTGTCCTTCAAGGACTACCAAAGCCCAACACCTCCTGATACATTCATGTTAATTCTGTGTCCTTCAAGGACTACCAAAGCCCAACACCTCCTGATACATTCATGTTAATTCTGTGTCCTTCCATGTTGCTGATTTTTCTTTTCCAAATGTAGAAGTTTTCTGATAGAAAATTTGAAATCACTTAAGTATATTATTGCATCATATGTCAACGGGGATGGTTTGAATTCTTAATTTCCTATCAATATCCATTTAATTTTATTTTCTTCACTGCATGTACTATTCCACCTAGAGTTTCAATCACAAGAGTAAGAAGCTATAGGGAGAGTAATGCAAGGCAGCAGGGCTAGAGCCTCCAAGAGTGTTGAAAGTCCTTGTGGGCATAAGGCTTGTTTTTATAATAATGTTCTTATTTTCATGTTCCTCCTTTGGAAACTGCTCTCCATGTTAGAGTTAATGACTCCATGATAATTAGAAACAGTATAAGTCTTGGAGGCTAAAAGGGTGTCTCAGTTCCTTAGTAGAAATAAATGTTGTGATCTTCAGGACAACCCTTACGGATGTGGGAAAGAACTCTGAAAACATGAGTTAAAAAAACATGTAACTTCTCAACAAAGCAAAATATAAGGATACAATATGAATTATATGAGAGGCTTCATGGATGTAAAAAATCAGAGGCAGCTGTACTATGAACCAGCTTGTCAGAAAGATACAAAGGTAGGCAAATTTCTGAGTTCAAAGTCAGCCAGGGCAGAGTGAATATTGGCTCAGATGTGTTAGGAGCTGATTTAAGAGCCAGATCTCACCAGCTAGTTTATTTTCTCTGCTTGTAAAGGCAGGCAGATCTCAGAATTCATTTGCAATGTTAAGAATGCAAATGTTAAGAATGTAATATGGTTCCTGTCTTTTGCTAGGAGTCAAATCACTAAGGTAAAAAAAAATGCAGATTGGTGAGATAATCAAAAGGGAACCTGGGCTTTGGTCTGCAAGAGCTGAGCTGTCTGAAGATCTTGAGAAAACTGTCTCTGACAGAGCACAGGCTGACAAATTATACCCATGATTTGACTTCTACTCATATTTTAGTGGCTTACAAACACCCCTTCCTCAGGATCCCCTCTGTAAGCCAAGGCTGGTCTTGGTCAGAAATTATTAGAAAACATCACATTAAATGATATAACAAAAACAAAGGAAGGTAAATGTTGTATGTTCTCTCTTATTGGAGGCTCTCAATGCCAAAGCTTCAGATGTGAAGTTGCATGAATTACTTAAATAATCAAGAAAGTAGAAAGAGTTTGATGTGTGGAAGAGGGGAGAAGTAAAATGGAGACTGGTATGGGAAAAGTTAACTGAAAAAGGAAATGAAGAAAATGGAGTGTCTTTAATTAGGTAAAGGGGAGGAAGAGGAATGTAATAAAGAATGTACAGTAAAATAATAAGGTCATCTGAACAATAAAGTCGTACAGAATTATACTCTTAACAGTCAGTCTAAAGCACCTGTAATATATGAAGATCCAGATAAACATATAAAGTTTAAATGTTTTTATTTCCATCTATGCTGACAATGTTCTGTTCAAGACAAATAGACTTACAAAGTCCCTAATGCAGGTCAAAAACAAAACAAAACAAAAAACACAAAAAAAACTAAAACAAACAAAAATGAGGGTTGTCTATTAGATATCACAAATATTATTGGCTATTGATCTTACCCACAGGTGAAAGGTAAGATATTTTTGTTAAAGAAATATACATCAAGCTTCTGGACCCATAGGAAGTAAGGCAGATTAATATTGAGAGTCTACTCTCTAAAGTCTATCTTTCACAGTATCAGAAGGCATCATGCAAGCTTGTATATTAGAGAATTAAGGAATTGTCCCAATGGACTATGAGCCACAAAAACACAAAAAAACAAATAAACAAAGAACCACCAGCATGACTCAATAAACCTAAAGGTACAATAGTGGCATCCCTACTTTGAAATAAACCATCAGAACTCTATGTGCAATTAGGGATCCCTCAATAAGATTTAAATCATGCCTGCTACTAGAAACATAAGCAAATACACAGGTCTAGTGAAGTTATGAATCTTTGATAGAAACCTGCAACTGTCACTTAAAAAAATCAGCATAAACCTCAAAATATTTATCCTTCTATCTAGAGAATGTGTAATTCTTATCATATCTCAAAGAAACTTTCTTTGGTAACAAATTGAGTCCCTTATGGAAAAACCACTACTCAACAAAATGCAGAATTATGAATCCCAGTCTCAAAGGATACATCTATAACACAACTATTTCATGTAAGGCTCAAGGATCATTGTGGAAGTGGGACCTGAAAGAATGTAAGATTCAAAGGAACAGGTATTTAGCTGTGAGCAGTGTATTCTAGAAATATAAGAAAAGTTAAATTCATGAAGTCTCACCGTCATGACTGTGAAAGATAACACGAATAGATATGGTAATAGGGAATGGAAAAAACTAGCAACGTCTCAATTGTAGACAAAGGACAACAGACAACTGAAAATGGCAAGATTCATAGAAATAGAGTTTTTAAAAAAATTTTATTCATTCTTCTCTCATATATTACATCCTGACTATGGTTTTATTTCCTTATCTTCCAGTCCCTCATCACCTGTACTCCCACCCACTTCTCTATTTCCTTTCAGAAAAGGTCAGCCCTCCCAGAGATATCAACCAAACATGGCATATCAAGTTTCACTAAGACCAGGGTACCTCTCTTCATATTAAGGCTGGTAAAGTCAACCCATTAAGAGTAAGGGGCCCCAGAACCAAGCAAGCAAATCATGGGTAACACTATCTCTCACTATTAGGAATCCCACAGGAAGGCCAAACTATACAACCATAACAATTATCCAGAAGGTCTAAGTCAGGCTCACATAGGCTTCCCATTTTTTTCTATCTCTTTTAACCCCATCAAGCAGAGTTTAATTGATTCTCTGTGCTTTCTTGTGGTTTTTTTGACCCCTGCCTCCAATGAAGTCCTGTCTTATTACTTGATATGCCCTATTCAGGCCTCCATATCCTTAGTATTAACACTGGAGATATTAGAGATATGGCTCAACCATTAGAGGCTAGGCTCATAACCGTAACATAAGAAAGATAGTCTTCAACAGTGCAAAACAATACCAATTTATAAGTAATTATTAATTGCTGAGAACTAAAGACAGGAAAATCAAAGACAGCTGTATTAGAATATAAAAGAAAAACAATAGGGAAGACTAGTTATAAATTTTAGCATTTTCCAGGTTGAGGAAAAGAAGAAGAGAGAAATTAACTACATTTGAGCCAGGATTCAATAAGTCAGGCAGGCTTATCCATGGAAGTTTTAAAAACACCACTTGGTAGAATGGAAATAGGGCATTGCAAAATTAGGGAAAGCCAAGAACATCAAGCATGCCCAGGCTTTGACAAGCATCTGAAAGGAAAACTCAGAAAGGAAGAAAATGAAAAGTTATAATTTTCTGTGTAATGGGATAATTATACCTCCCATGTATTTAGCATATTCTTAGATAAATTTGATTTCTTAAGAGTAAGGACTCCTGGCCAAATGATTTATAGGCCCAAGTGGATTAATGCTTTGTTATTTTCTCACTTTTCTTTCTTGCTGATTACTTATAAATATAAATATTGTTTTTATTTCCTTAGATGTAGTGAAGTGATGAGAGCTTTATCCTAGCTTTAAAAATACATTGTTTGGGACGAACCTGGAGCATTTTTTTAAATTTATTATTATTTTTTTTTACTTATTCATTTTACATCCTGATCACTGCCCCTTCCCAGCCACCCTCTTTCACAATCCTTCGCTGCCCCCTCCTACTCCCACTCCCCTTCTCATCTGAGTAGATTAGGGTCCCTCTATCTATTCCCTGAACCCTGGCATTCCAAGGTTCTGTGAGGCTAGGTGCTTCCTCTCCCACTGAGGCCAGACAAGTCAGCCCAGCTAGTAGAACATATACCACATACAGGCAACAGCTTTTGGAATAGCACCTGTTCCATTTGTTTAGGACTCACATGAAGGTCAACCTGCAAATATGCTACATATAATCAGGGAGGTCTAGGTCTAACCTTTGTACGTTCTTTGGTGGTTCATACCCTGAAAGCCCCAAGGGTGCAAGTTAACTGACACTGTTGATCTTCCTGTTGAGTTCCTGTCTACTTCTGGATCTACAATCCTCCCTACTGGTCTTCTGTAAGAATCCTCAAGTTCCATCCACTGCTTAGCTGAGGGTATCTGTGTTGGTTTGTATCAGTTGCTCTTATGGAGTCTTTCAGAGGACAGCACGCTCCTGTCACAGATCATTTCTATATGGCTGGCCCTAGGACTAGTTCTAAGAATCTTCTAGCCTCCATACAGTCTAAATTTCTACAAGCCTTGATCTTGAAGGTCTTGGCTTCCAGCCTCTATCTGCTAACTTAGGTCTAGAATGTTTTAGTCTCTGAGATTTACTAATGAATAAACTCACTCTTTCTAGCTCAGAAATGAGCTCAGGCTGGCTGGTTCTACTCAGTGTGCTGTCTCAAATCCCTTTCCAAGCTGACTGATTCAAACTGATGTTTTCTCAAATTCTCACTGAATTGCTCTGCTTGGAAAGACTACTTCTGAATGCCAGCAACTAAACTGTTCCTTACTGAGCACAATTGCATGAAACTGAACTGAACTCTATTCAATTCTCTCTTCTTCACTGCTCTTTAAGTAGCCTCTTTTCACTGTGTGTTCTAATGACAGTCCTATCCTACTTCTGACTCATTCTATCAAATCTTCATCTTATTCATTAGTTTTCTGTCCCTCAGTTAGGCATCATCGTGTGGGATTAAAGTTGTGTACCAAAGGCATGTCCTTATTCCAGCCAGAGGGATTAAAACTGTGGGTCCTGTCTGCATTCCAGCCAGATCATATCATTGGAGCAGTCATGTTGGTGGATTAAAATGCTATACTAGATGTAAAGACTTGTGCTACAGCTGGGAATTAAAAAAAAATATTAAGAAAAAGTCTTGAACAGAAGTTTTAGATACAGATGTAATTCAAGTCATTCAAAGGGTTTGAAGACAATGCAAAGTAATGTTTTTAAAACATTTGAGAGAGTCTTTGAAATTCTGGTGACAATTACAGATCATTTTATTGTAGCAATTCCCTTTACAAGGAAGTCAAAGAGATAGTAGTTATTATTCTTTTACGTTTTCATAAACATTATGATGTAACATGTGTTTAGAATAAGAAGTCATGCACAGGACACAGCATACAAATGGACATGAGTTTAAATCATGAATACCAAAGCCCTTCTTTCTTTTCCCAACACCAATTCCTCAAATGGAACCTATTTTCTGTGTCTTTGTTTTTGTGAATATGATTAGTAAATATTCTGCTTTTACAAAAGATACAAACCTATTTTTTCACTCATCACACAAACACAGAATTGGTACAGAAATTTCAGACTTGTTTCTATAATTACACAGAAATGTCATAGAGATTATTTGATATTAATCCCCATAGTTGCTTCACAATTCTATTGTCTTGTCACTATGTCATTAAGTATTGATGAATGGGTTTTATGATTTTTATTGTTCTAGCAAATATCTAAGATAAATAATTTAAGGGTGCAGTAGACTTAATTTAGCTCATGATTACAAAAGTTTTCTGTTCATTTGGATAAATAGGGCTAAGTACAACAGAAGACCCCAAATTATGGCAGCCTGGAACCAAATAGTCAGGTCACTTACATTCTCTGGCAGTCTTTCATTCATCCTTTATTCCTTACTCATCCTATCTTATTGGACAGTAACATCTACATTCAGATCAAGTCTTCTGTCTATATAACCATCTGGAAACTTCTAGCTAGGCACCCACAAAGTGAGGGCATCAGTCTCCTAATATGTCTCAATATGATCAAGCAGAAACTGAAGGGTAAATTCACAATGGGCTCGTAATTTTTGCCAAGTACTTGAATTTGCAAAGAATTATGCAATAAGCATTCTGGATCTGACTTGAAGGATCATTTCTCTACAGTAAATCTGCTACAGAGTAGAGCACATTATAAATTCAATAGCTAGAGCCAAATTGCCTCTAAAGCCTATTATCAAATTTTATTCAACAGTATAAGAATATATAAGTTTTTCAATACAATATTTTATTGAATGTGTACGTGCATGGTGCACGTATGTGCATGCACACATGCACATGCACGCACATTTATTTGTGAAGCTGAAAGAAGAAAAACCTGTAATTCCATTTGGTTAAGTTTTTCATGATTCTGTGAAATATAAAGAGAATGTCTATAAACTCTCCTATTTGTTTGAGATGTTCATGTTTTTTATTGATTTATTGAAGGTTATTTTAAATCATTATATATTTCAGCATTATAATTGGGTAACAAGGCTTTGTATTTTTTTGGAGTTATTTTTTACCAGTAGTATGAAGAACTGTAGAATAATACAAATATACTCACGGGCCATATTTTATTCTTTGTAATAATTTACTTGAGTCTTAAGGTCAGATCTTATGCATTGGCAATCCTAACAAGCCAAGATCTATCATCCACATATAAGAAGTCTATTAAAAAAAAGAAGTCTATTAATGTGGGAAAATATTAGTTAAAAGGAGGAAAATAAGATCTCAAAGAGACCACAATGGAAAGTGAGATAAAGATATTCAGTGACTTGCCCACAGCATATCTTAAGTATCTTGGGAGAAGGAGTAGGTTTAAGTAACAGGTCCATCTTACCCACAGGTACCTGTCCTAGACCAGGTAAAGCACACCCCCAATCAACCCATGCTTCTCTTCTATCCTCTCCTATAAGAGTGCCTGACAAGCTAAGAGTTTCTTTTGTGGGGAAAAGTCACTCTTCCAGCTGCTATAGGATTTTGACTTCTATTACATGAAATTACTGAGTTCCAATTTCTTGGACCTCATTGTTTCAAAGCCTGTTAGCCAAAATAAGAAGTAAGGGACAGAAGTATCCTTTAGAATATCAACATTTTTGTCATTGTACTTTCATCATCTCCTGTCCTTGTGTGCTGGAGTTGCCCCATGAAAAATAGAGTAACTTTGCCTGCTTGTGTTTGAAATTTCATCGGTTATAAAATTTTGTGGGACTTCTTTCCCGTTACTTAGAATAATATAAATTAATAATGTTATGCAGTAAAATTACTAAGCCTGAAGCAAACAAAACAAGTTTCTTATATAAAATATTTTTTTTGAGAATCTCAAATCTACCGTTGGTTAGGAAGAAAGCAGTCATAGAGTAGGCATTTTTTTCTGTATGGTTTTGAAGCTGATACAACTTTTATACCATCAATTTTACTTTATATGTCCAGTTAACCTCTTTAATAATGTATTTCTAGGTACTCTATGTATAATTAAACCAAATTTATATTTCTAGATTGACTATTGTAATCCATGGATCGACCGGGCAAGACTTAGATCATCCTATAGTTGGAACAGACAGAATTTCTGATGTTTTCCAAATATACTTGTATTGAGATAATCGTGTGATGCTATATTATCTGGACAGTCCATGTGGAATTTGGATAGTATGAGTAGACCTATAGCTATCATGAACTATTGTTGGAGAAGGTAAAACTGGAAATGTTTTGAGAACAATCCAATTTAAATAGGCCAGGAAATACAATGTTGGAGTGCTAGTACCACTCATTACAGAACACAAACACTGAGATGTTTTCTGCAGGAAAGCTGGCAGTATTTGTTCTTTCCTTTCATAAATGTATTGCTGTAGTTATGAAATTTATATCTCTTCATTTATAAGAGCATTTATTAATTTATCATCCTATCAATAATTTTATGTTTCAGAGTAGACTTCACACTATTATTGCAGATAATTTTCAGAGCTCAGAAAAGTTCAGTTTTAAACATCTTGCCCACTTCAGGAATCTGGAATCCTCTGATGGCATCTTAACCTATTAATATTTGGACTCCTACTTTGCTTTCCTCATCAAAATGTGACAGTACCTTCCCAATAACAGCTACACAGTTTTACAAAACCTGTCACCATGTGTTAGACTAGCCAATCTTTTGTATTCTTGACATTCCTGTGATTTTCTTAGAGACCTTTGTCACTTAAAATAGTTTGTATAATATAGCAATTGAATATCTAACATATTTAGGCAATTTAAAAATTGTATTTGGGGTTTTTTTTTCCTTCATATATACCTGAGCCCGTGCTTGGATGTAGGCCAGAAGAGGATGTGAGGATGTGGGATTCTCTCAAACTATACTTGACAAAGAATTGGCAGCCAACTTTTGTATACTGTAAATGTAATATGAGTCTTCTAAAGTAGTAGAAAGTGTTTTTATCCACTGACCCATTTCTAAATCCCATATCCTAAGGAAGGTAGCCCAGACTTGGAAAGACAAATATAGTTTACATTCACTTATATAAGGATGTTAACTGTTAAGTTTTTGACAATCTAGCCACAATTTGCATACCCACAGAGATAATGTATAGAGTATGGGACTTAGGAGAATATAAGGATCTCTTTAAGAAGTAGAATAAATAGTTATGGATGCATGAAGGTAGGCAGGAATTGAGGGAATCAAACAAGAAGCAGACGATAGAGAGCAATGCAGGAGGAAAATACAGGGTTGGGCAGCCAAAACTATTGTACATTTGAACAGTCATTTCAAAACCTAATATACTTTAAGGTTACTACAATATATACATGTTGAAGTTGTTCAAACTGAAATTGCCAAAAAACAGATGAAACAGATCTTCAACTGGACATTTGAAATAAATGCCAGACTATTGGCAATGCTGCCAATTGATCTCCACAAGTAAACAGTGTGGTTCTATTACTTAAGGTAGCACCTGTTCAACTCATAGAACAAAGAATATTGGGGCTGGTAGCTACTTTGAATTTTCACCAATTTGTTCTAGTGATTTTGTTATTGGAATTCACTCTGCATGCTACCAAAGGAGAAAGGGAAACATCACTCTAACTACAAACCCTTCAATCTAGAAAAAATATTCTATCTGTAAGCTATACCAATACAGCAGCAGCACAAAGCTTGTGGCTCTCATCAACTAATATCTGATTTAATTTTAGGATTACTTAATGAGATCGGATTGTTCTCTGGCTCTGCCTTAATCAGCAAGAACCTGAGGTCAGATAGTCCAGGGGCCAAAGGGAAAAACCAAATACTACTGTTCTAGCAAAGAAATGTAGTCATACAATGACTTATATTGTCACTCTGATATACTCATAGATCAATGACTTTCTCGGCTCTCACCAGGGAAGCTTTCTTCTGCAACAGTTGGGAAAAATACAGAAACCCACAACTAAACAATATCCAGAGAGTAAGAGACCTTGTACCAAAAGAAATTATCATAAGCACTTCACTCCAACTATTAAAAAGTATACTGTGCATTTCAAAGCTGAATAATAGAGATTAAGTATTTGATACTTGTCATTGTGACCTGAATGAGGTCAACCAAAAAAAAAAATTCCTGACTATCTTTTTATACACAGAGCATGTTTCATATTTTTTTGTATAGAACAGGTTCCACATAAATATTGTTAAATTGAATGTTTCATTGAAATTATAATTTGGGCTTGAAGGATGCAGTGCATTAACTTAATTATCCACTCACAAATGTCAAAGTAATCTTGACCCTTTTGTGGTAAGAATGCTTTCTTTTTCATACTTGTTTTTCTTCAAAATTATGTTTTGGCACTTATGTTCACAGGTGATGAGATTTCAAGAATAAAAACAATGAGAACAGTGTTTGATGACTAAAAATGTTAGCCATCATGGAGCAGTGACTAGAGTTTTC
>JADRCC010334523.1:0-21098 GCA_019843855.1 Hylomyscus alleni | reverse complement strand
TCTCTCTCTCTCTCTCTCTCTCTCTCTCTCTCTCTCTCTCTCTCTCCATCCCAGTGGTTACTTGAGGATTTTGTTACAGTGGCCAGCAGAGACCTCTTTGCCACTCAGTAAGTTGTGGGTGAATCAACCTCAGTCCCTGACGGTAATGGGGTCACCACTCTTGTCTGGGTGGATGTAAGGCCAATGTGTTTCATTGTGTCCCTTCCTTATGACTTGAAATGTAGGTGCTTCCCCCATGGGAAAGGCCCCACTGGGGTTCTGGGCTCATTGCGAGGGCTGGGCCCCACCATTACAAATGTATCCTATATGGTGGGCTCGGGTGGCACCAATATCAATATAGAGATAAAGTAGCCTTTTGTAGGAAGATTTTGGCAGTGGTGCTGGTGGTACTGAAGCTGGTCAACCCCCATTGCCTGGTATTATCTTGCTGAAGCCATCTATGCCATTGAAGCCCAGTGTCGAGTAGGATTTGGTGACTGAGGCCGGACAGATGGGTTTTATTTGTTGACAGGAACTACTGTTGTGCAGTGAGCACATCATTAGTGGCATAATCATCAGATGGCTGTGTCCTTCTGGGGCCACTACATCTTGTCAACAGGTGGGATCCCAGCAACGGCCCCAGGGGAGCCCGCCCAAGCTGCAATTAGTAGCTAATGAGAGGCCTGAGTGGCTGCTCAAGCCGAATAGTGGTCTGAATGGGATTCGACCTGGGCTGCCCTGTGGTTTGTGTGCCCTGGCCTCAAGCCTCCTGCCAGCTGAGGTGTCTACTTAGGGACAGTGGCGACTGGGGCGGGGCGTTACTCATGCTTCAAGTTTTGTTGTTGTTGTTATTTTTACATTTATTTCTATTTTTAAATATCTATCTATTAGTTTTTCTTTTTTCTTCCTTTTTTTCTTTTTTCTTTTTTCTTTTTTGGTTTTTTGAGACAGGGTTTCTCTGTGTAGCCCTGGCTATCTTAGAACTCACTCTGGCCGGGCGGTGGTGGCGCTCGTCTTTAATCCCAGCACTTGGGAGGCAGAGGCAGGTGGATTTCTGAGTTCGAGGCCAGCCTGGTCTACAGAGTGAGTTCCAGGACAGCCAGGACTATACAGAGAAACCCTGTCTCGAAAAACCAAAAAAAAAAAAAAAGAACTCACTCTGTATGTAGATCAGGCTGGCCTCGGACTCAGAAATCCACCTGCCTCTGCCTCCCAAGTGCTGGGATTAAAGGCATGCTCCACCACCGCCTGGCCCCTGAATAATACTTATAATATAATAATATTATATATAAATAGATGTTTATATATATAAGTATATATAAATTAAGTAATACAATAATATATCATATATATAAAATACATATGAGCCCCCATCTATATCTTTAACATAATTTTGATGGAGTCTATCTGGCTGTGGAGACCGCTCAGTGGTTAGAGCACTTGGTGTACAAATATAAGGATTTGAGCTCATGAGGTCAGACTCCGTGTGTGTGAGCCCGTGACACTAGTTCTCCGACATCGAGGAGGGAGGTGGAGACAGGAGGAGGTTTGTGGGCCACTGGTCTGGCATGTGAAGCTGTAAATCACAGCGAGACCCTCAGGTTGCTTCCTGGCACCCACGTGCATGCTGTCCTTCACACACGAGATGAAGACAAATGGGTGGATGCATAGTGAGCGCAGGGATTTGTGGGGGTCAATCTAGCATATCAACGCCAGTCTACAGTGTGGACGGCTAACTCAGAGCCTGGTCTGTCACCTCAGACACCATTCATTCCCTATGGAGCGGTTTCAGGATTGTCTGGCTCTTTTGAAATGTGTAGTTAACAGGTGTCAATCATAGTGACTAAGGGTGCTACGGACCCCCCAAGTCATTCCTCAGCCACCCTCTCCCTCTCGCCCTCCCCTCCCCCTCTCTCCCCCAAACTCTTCCTAGTCAACCTGCTTTAGATACAGCAAACAACTTGTGTTTCTTGAAATGAAATCTAATCCCCTCCTCACCTTCCTCCTTCCCTCCCCCAGGACCCAGGTTGGTCTTAAACTCCAGGGCTCAAGCACTTTTCCTGTCCTGGTCTCCCAAGTAGCAGGCATCATAATAAGGATACGGCATCAACTTACATCTAACAACTTAAAATGTTTTAGGTTATTATTTTTAATTATGTGTCTGTGTGGGGTTATGTGCACATGAGTGCAGGTGTTTGCTGAGGCCAGAGACACTGGATCTTCTGTAGTTAGAGCTGCAGGTGGTTACTGAACCCTCTGATGTGGGTGCGAAGGGCCAAACTCTGGGACTCTAGAATTCTCTCTTTCTTTCCATTTTTTTTTTTTTGAGACAAGGTTTCTCTGTGTAGCCTTGGCTGTCTTGGAACTCTCCCTCTGTGGTCCAGGCTGACATGGAGTTTAGAGATCCACCTCCCTCTGAACCCAGGTTTTCTGCAAGACCAGCAAGCGCTTCTTCCTACTCAGCCATCTTCAGTTCCCCCACCCTGTCCCCTGCGTCTGCATTTTTAAAAAGTTTAAAAAAAAAAAAAAAGTCAGGCGGGCGTGGTGGCGCTCGCCTTAATCCCAGCACTTGGAGGCAGAGGCAGGTGGATTTCTGAGTTCGAGGCCAGCCTGGTCTACAGAGTGAGTTCCAGGACAGCCAGGGCTATACAGAGAAATCCTGTCTCGGAAAGTCAAAAAAGAAAAAAGAAAGGCAAAGAGGATTTGAGGACAGCCTGGTCTACAAAGCAAGTCAAGGACAGCCAGGGCTATCAAACAACAACAAAAACCAAAACCCAAAGAGGATTCCTTTGGGGAGGTATGAAAATTGTCCCTGAATGTCGTTAATTGGCACACATTTGTGTTACTGAAGTTCCCTGACTCTGCTCCTACAACTGTGGGATGGAGCTGAAGGGACTGGCTTCCTGCTGCCTGCTGCAGATCACAGCAGCAGCTGAGGTCACAGGCTCCCATTGTGGCATCTATGTTAACCCATTCCTGGGGCTCATCATGTATGAAGGGGAAGCTGGCGTTTTGGTGAAGAGGAACTGGTGGTGTCGGTCAGAAGTGAATGCTTGTCCAGCATCCAGCAGCCCCCAGGGTCCACGCACTGCGACACAAAACAAACAAAAATCAGATGGTGAAGCTCTGCGTTTAGGGTATAATGCCAAGACAGCTGCTATCATCACAGGAAATGTTCCCACTCTGCCGGAAGCTAGTCAGAAAAATTAGAACGTTTAAAAATAGAACATATTATCATAGCAGAATATCTTCTTCAAAAAAAAAAAAAAAAAAGAAAGAAAGAAAGAAAGAAAATGAGTCTACAACCCAATGACATTTGCTTCTAAATCAAGCAAGAAAAGTTAGATTGCAACATTTGAGGATGCAAAGTCAGAAGTGGTTTTGTTTACAAACATTTATATAAGAACAGCTGTTCTGAGAGAGGAAGATGTTGGGACCAATTTCAATAGTTAGTTATAGGGAGCTGGGAGGTTAACTTGGGGATGAAAGTTCTTGAAAGCGTGTGCACCTTAGTCTGATCCCCAGAGTCCATGTAATCCCAGCACTGGGCATGCAGAGACAACAGCCAGCTGAACTGAATCGGTGAGCTCCAGGTCAGCGAGAAAATCTGTCTCAAAATGGGGGATTGGGGGTCAGGACTGGCAAGATGGCAGTAGGTGAAGGAGTATAGCATTGAGCCTGACGACCTGAATTCAATCCCTGGGATCTTATGGTCAAAGGTGAAAAAGATCACACAAGTTCTCCTCTCCTATATGTGTGCTGCAAGAACACACACACACACACACACACACACACACACACACATACACAGGAAGTGTAATTAAAAAAAATCATCCAGGTATCCTGATCTACATAGCAAGTTCCAGGCTAACCAGAGCTAAGTGATAGCCTGTCTCTGTGAGTTCAAGGCCAGTCTGTTCTACAAAATGAGTTTCAGGATAGCCAGGAGTGGTTACAAAGAGAAACCCTGCCAACAAAACAAAATGATGCCCTCCCCTCCCCAACAAAACTACCTACCCACCCAACCAACCAAGCAACCAACCAAACAAAAAAATCAGGGTGGGTCGCACTTGAGGAAACAAGAGATTTCTAGTGATTTTTCTTGGCTCATAGGAATCCACAGATGTCACGAGACTGTGTGGCCCATTTACTGGAGGCATCATTGTCTGTCTGCTGAGTTGGGAAGCGATCGATCGATTGGAGTCTGAAGAGTAACGCTGTAGGCAAGAGTATTTCAGGGTCCTGAGAACTGATTCAGTGGAACCTGAGGGGGTCTGGGCTGCTGTGTTTCAGGCAATGTTGGAAAAAAAGAATGTGTGGCCGCGTGCCCTTTATTTTCTTCCTGTGTTCCAGTGCCTCTAAACGATGAAGTCAACTGTGCTTTCCGGTGCCTTCGGGTAGATACTCAACAATAGCCTGCCTTGCCCTCTCAGGGAGCGGGTCAGCTGCGGCACAAAGGGCCAGGTGTGCCAGGTGTGCCTTGGTTCTGCCACTGAGAGCAGGGAACTCCAAACAGGAAGGAGCTGTTATCCAATATTGAATGGCCTTGAGTATCAACAACTTCAACAACAATGTTTCTTTTCTTTCTTAACTTACTATGTCGTTCAGGCTGGTGTTAAGCTCATGGGCTTTCTCCAGCCTCCTGCTTCCTGGTGCTAGGATTACAAGTGGGAGTCACCTCACCCAGTTTACAATGTTCCTTAATGCGTTTAATATAAAATTACAAGGGAAAGCTGTACTTCCATGAGAAATAGGTACTGTGTTGTGAGAATTCCTTTTCTAGGGTGATGTAAACAATCTTCATTCATTCCTGAGAAGGTCCCAACCACAAACCAAAGTACCACCATATCATAGTTTACACTACAGGAACCAGAATCGGGAGTTTATTAGGCTTGCTGCACCCCCAACTCGGTCTGTCTGTCTGTCTGTCTGTCTGTCTCTTTCTCCCCCACCCCTACCCACAGACAGGGTTTCTCTGTGTAGCCCTGGCTGTCCTGTAATTCACTCTAGACCAGGCTGGTCTCAGTCTCGGGAGGACCATTTGTCTCTGCCTCCTGGGTGCTGGGACAGCTTTATTCAGCTTTCTTAAAGGGTATGGATGATAGGTTAGGGCAGGAGTCTGAGTGGCCCTAGAGCAGCAGCCTTGGAGGGTCTACATCCAGCATGGTTGACAGCTCCTTCATGGCCACAGAGATGTTACCCCCACCTCTCTGTTAGCCTTCCACGACCTGTATTATCCCGAGACCACATGCAGTTAGGACAGAATTGCATGTAAGTGGAGGACCAGCTGGATACTCAGGTGAGTGTCCAGTGACACTTCTCACACTCTTCTTCTATGAGAGAAGGTCATAAGCCTGATTATGATGGCTGTTGGCAAGCAGGCACAGCTAATCTGATGAATTTTATTACTTAGAGGTGTTCTACAATGTCATGGAAGCATGTACCATGGAAGTCTGTATCATGGGAGCATGCGCCTTAGAAACAGGACCTGTGGAAGCAGACACAATGGATGCTGCCATTTCAGCAACTAACACTGTTGGAATTACAACATGCTTTATGTCTGTCCTGTGTGGCCAAGGTGAATCCCATCCCCATGCGCACTTGTGCCAGGCATTTCATTTAAGCTCACACCCGTTCCTTAAAGCAAATGCAAAAGAGCATTTTCACATTTCAAAGCCCATTAACCAACAGGAATGGCTATTCTCACCTGGAAGAGATGCGCCCAAGTGGTGAAGCCTGTAACTCCATCACAGATCAGCAAGAACAAATGGGACATGTGTAATACATTTTAATGAAAAGAAACAAAACAACTCCTCCTCCTTCTCCTCCTCCTTCTCCTCCTCCTTCTTTGGTTTTTTGAGACAGGGTTTCTCTGTGCAGCCCTGGCTGTCCTGGAACTCACTCTGTAGACCAGGCTGGCCTCCAACTCAGAAATCCGCCTGCCTCTGCCTCCCAAGTGCTGGGATTAAAGGCATGCGCCACCACCGCCCAGTTGCAAAATTTCTTTATTATTTTTACATTTATTTATTTACTGTGCATATGTGTGCCAGCGTGTGTGTGTGTGTGTGTGTGTGTGTGTGTGTGTGTGTGTGTGTGTAACCTTCTGGATCTGGAATCAGGTCTCTTTCTCCACCATGCAATCCTCAGGATTGAACTCTGGTCACCAGGCTTGGTGACAGATGCCTTTATCCAAGGAGCCCTTTCTTTTCCTAGGCAACAATAATTTTGACATCAAGGAACACTTGTTTTTTGTTTGTTTGTTTGGTTGGTTGGTTTGTTTTTTCAAGACAGGGTTTCTCTGTGCAGCCCTGGCTGTCCTGGAACTCACTCTGTAGACCAGGCTGGCCTCAAACTCAGAAATCCACCTGCCTCTGCCTCCCAAGTGCTGGGATCAAAGGAGTGCACCACCACTGCCAGGCTCAAGGAACACTTGTAATGCCAGCACTTCAGAGGTGGAGGTAGGAGAGAAGTTCAAGGTCATCTCTGGCTAGCCATGTTAAATTTGGCGAGCGTGTCCCACTCATGAAGACACAGGGACTGAGATTGATGCAATTAGCATGAGGTTTTTATTGATCCAGTATACTGAGTTCGGCTTGCAATCGGGCAAAAGCGACCTGAAGGGACAAAACTCTTATTTTTTAAACCTTTTCAGAACAGAGTTTTAAGACTTAAAACACAGGCTGGTTACAACTTACAACTGGGTTGGTTATTTTTCGCATTGTTCTTTTGTTTCTATTGACCTTTGTCCTCCAGGAGAGGAGTAGACACCTGTTAAGCATAGGATGGGTGGGGGGAGATGCCATCACGGGGGACGGCATCTCTTGGGGATGAATGTTTGCTTAGTAAACCTTTCTGGAGCTCTCAGTCTTTAGGCTTAATGGACATCCTTGGCTTCTCAGTATTTTTATGAGGTGTCCCTTAGGCTTAATGGACATTTCTGGCTCCTTGGTATTTTTATGAGGTGTTCCTATTTGCTCAATTCTTACAGCCATCCAACTTGAGGCCAGTATGGGTTACATGAGGTCCTGTCTCAAAAAATAAGAACAAGGATCCAGGTGTGATTAAGTCCACCTTTACTTCCCACAGTCAGGAGGCAGAGGCAGGCAGATCTCTGTGAGTTCAAGGCCAGCCTGGTCTACAGAGCAAGTTCCAGGCTAGTCAACGCTATAAGACTGTGTCAGCAAGGTGGCTCAGCAGATAAAGGTTTGATGCCCGGCAACCTAAGTTTGGTCCCTGGGTCCCACATGGTTGAAGGAGAGAACTGACTCCTGAATGTGGCTGTAATATTAGAAAACCAAAATGAAATAAACCAACCTATATAATAATTATCCTATTGTGGAGTTTATCAATAAAACGTGTGGACATTATTTCCCACCTTATTATACGTGTTTGTTCCGTCTGGCAGTTTTTAGTTGTTACGTCTCTGTTGAATTTGTAAACTGACCCTTCTACCTGGCAGCCTTGTTGAATTCTGGAAAGATTAGGGTTGGGTCCAACTTCGCAGAATAGAAACCCATTCATGGAAAAAGGTCAGAGATGGGAGCTGTGTAAACTCAGTTCTGCAAACAGCAGGGCTTTTGTAGGTATGATTTTGTTTTGTGTGTGTGCACTGGGGAAGCCAGGGCCTCCTCCTGCGACCATGCAGAAGCACTGGGCCACTGTCTAGTTCTTTGTGTAGATACTAAAAGCAGGGACAGACTCTACACTAAGAATTAGCAGTTACTAATTATTGGAAAGTTTGGAGGGAAAGTGAGGTCTTTTAGTTTCCAGGTCACTCTACTAAGTGGGGACGGAAGGCTGAGAAGGACATTGTGGCATTTGAGGTGGCTTTGCCTCTGGATGCCCTACCAGGATTAGGTGGGTTGAATCATCTCAGCATGAGGATCCACTGGCTCTGACCCAGCCTTGGGCCTGTGTTTTGAAGCCCTCTTACCTGCCCACTGCTTGCCCACTGTGGTATCCACAGCATGGCTTGAATCTGGAAGCCTCTAAAAGGAGCTATGACCTGTCTGTGTTCAGCATCCTGCTCCTGGAGATGAGTGGGATGTCCTGCTGGGAGGCCACATCTGTCTTGTCTTGTAGCGCTGGCATACGCTTTCTCAGAGTTGTCCCTCCGGAGTTAGGACAGTAAGAAGGAAGCCCAAGTCTGATTCACCTCCCACCCCCGCACCCCACCAAGGCGAAGACTGAGAGCAGTCCTCTTCCCCGTGTGGTTCAGGCCTGGCTTAAGGCCCGTCTGTAGCTCTGTACAGCATCCCCACCCACACATTCCCAGGGCATGAGAAGCTTCACTCCCAGATGCCTGGGCCAGGACTCATTTGTTCTTTGGGCATCCGGAGAGGCTGAGCCATCTGTCCACACCTAATTCCTAGATGAAGAAACCGAGTCAGAAGAGACCACCTTATTAGTGTTTCCACGGACAGAGCCAGCCCCTGGGGATCTGGGGTGGGGGCAGGGTGCTAGGACTCCACACTCAGGCAACCTGAGCTATAGGCAGAGATAAAACCCAGCCATCTCCCACCTGGTCAGCTGCTTTCCCCTCTTGCTATACACAGACCATCGGCATTTGCCAGGAATGTAGACTGCTCCACACCCTGTTGCCCCAGCACACCTCACCATGCTCTCCCTGGCTCCACTACAACCCTTGGAGACCTGAACAAAGGGGCAGCTCTTCATGCTATCTCTTCCTCCAGGACCTGAGTCTTGAGCCTACAATGGTGTTGAGCTGACTGCACGTTCGTGGCAACAGCCACAGCTGTCCCCATCCAGATTTTTCCCTAGGGTGTCAGGGGTGAGGCACACAAAGAGCTCCAGAATGAGGGTCAAGTGGCATATAGGTCACATGGGGGTCACGGGGATGCCAGCCAATATGCACAAGTCTCCTGTGAGTGACTCCTGATCCACTTCCCATCAGGAAATGTAACAGCCTGGTGCTGGGGACCTGGGATTGGAAACTCCAGTTCAGCTGGGGCTTCTCCTAACAGGGTGCCAGGGACTTTCCTGGGGACCTTATTTCCTAGAAACACTCCCAGTGTCCAGATTGTTAAGGGGCTCACGATGGCCTTATGGGGGTCAGAGTGACAGGAGAGCCTATGCTAACTTAGAGCTCAGTAGTTACTCACATCCAAAGTGCATTGTGGGTAGGGTGACTATTCATCTCCAGCAGTGCCTCTTGGCACCTCTGGCCCAGCTAGCCAAAGGTCAGGACAGCCCAGGTTCTGAGAACTGTCAGAAGAAGAGCCAGACACTCTCTGCCCACCGTGGGTGTTCCTCCCTGCTGCACCAAGGGGAGTGGCAAGGACTCACCTCCCCACTGCCCCTCACTTCCTGTGTAACCCTAGCTGGCCTCAAGATATCTCTGTTCTTAAGGCAGAACCAGGTGGCCCCTGTGTTAACAACCCATCCCTGGTTTTCGATCCCACCCACCCTCACCCACCCAGGCCTGACCTTTGCAAGGAATGCGGTCTGACTTCATTTCCTATCACTCAGGGCTAGCCCTAGACTGGGCTCGGGGGAGGCTAGGCATGCGGCTGTAGAGACAGCAGCACCAGGCAAAGAAGCGGAGAGAGGCTGTGATTATTTTAACTCTGACCCCTCACCTGCCAAGCTGGAGGGAGCTGGAGGGAGAAGATCCACTTCACCTCAGACTCCATGCTAAGGAGCTTGTGGTGTGCTCAGAGCCTCCTGGGGAATAAGGGACAATGTTGCCTGGCCATAAGGGAAAAGCCAGAGTCAGCTCTCTCCATGGCTAGGTCCTATCTTAGAGTCCTAGACAGGACCTGCAAGGCCTAGCATACAGTTGGTGCTCAGCAGGTGTGTGGGCGCTAAGTGAGCAGAGGGTGCTGGTCACAGATGACAAGGGGTGGGCAGTGGATGCTGACTGACGCTGATCATAGCCGATAAGGGGTGGGGCGCATCTGGATGACTTCTCCTGTGTTTCTCCAGCCCTAGGACCCCATACCACAATGCCGATGGAGCCATTGTGGGTTTTTCTGTTTCACGCTGGGGCACCAGAATCTTGATATCTATGTAACTGTAGGACAGTGGCTCCCATCTGCGTCTCTTAGGATGTGGGTGTGAAAGATCCCAGGGCCTGACGCTGCCTGTAGAGGTTAGGCTCTTCAGGAGCTCCCACAAGGGATGATAGACAGGTCTTGTTTCACATAAGGTTGGCTCGGGCTGCAGAGTCTCTTGGGCTGCGGGGAGACACTGAGACATGTTTCTTGCCTGGGCTCACCTACCCTACACATCATCTCCTGGTCCACAGCCTGCTCTACCCACTCTGGGGTTTCTGAGTGTGGGAGCCTCCTAGCCTGTGAGGACTGGGGTTCCCCAGACAATTCCCACTGCTGGGCTGTCCTGGAAACTCATACATGGGGACATGAGACGCCCATATCCTGAGCAATGAGGGGCCAAGAGAGGCCGGAGGCAAAGTCAGCTAGAATACAGTGCCACACATGTTCAGGAGGACAATTCTCAAAGGAACAGCTCCGCACCCACCCTGTCCACAGAGCCCCTGAACCCCACCCCAGAGGGGACACTGGATTGTCTGGTACCCATTTATTTACTTGCTACCCTGATCATGCCAGAACTTGGAAAGCTCTCATAGAAGACATGTTACCCAAAGAGAAGAGACATCACCTCCGTCTACAGCGTGATCAGACTGATAGAGCTTTGTGTTTGTGCAAGTCACAGATACCTCCAGCCCCATGCCCCTCAGGGCCAAGGGTGGCCCCGCATAATTCCCAACCTGAACCTCTTAGTGCCCCTGTTACAAACAGGGAGCCAGTAGCAACCTGAGAAGACGTCTGCCCTGCCCTGTGAGGATGCAGGGTGAGCTCAGCTGTACACTGGGCCCCATAGCAGAGGGGCCTCGCTGACTCAGACCCAGTGCCCCTCCCAATAGGAGGGCTGGTTCTCCTAGGGGCGGGCCTGGCAAACGGTCAGTGTGCGAGCCTGCTTGGTGGACACTACTGCCAGTGCCCCAGAAGTTGGACAGGTGCTTTCAAAGGTCCCAAGGCCCCCATGTTGTCTCCAAACAGTGGTGTGGGTTGAGGGGTGGGACAGGTGGGGACCTCAGAGCCATTGTTATCCACAGACCATGGCCTTGCCAACAGCTCAACTCCTGCTGGGGTCCTGTGGAAGCCCTATCTGCAGCCGAAGCTTCCTACTGCTTCTCCTTAGTTTTGGTGAGTGTGGGGGTGAGCCCGATTTCCAGGGAGAGGTAAGGGAACCCAGGGTCTTCATGAGTTGGGACCTTGGATGAGGCTCTGTCTGCCCTTTGCTTTCTCCGTGGGCCGTCACTAGGTGGCCTGCGTTTCAGGAGGGTTAGGGACTGAGAACAGTGAAAGGCCTGGAAAGTGGGGACACTCCTAGTGGGGACTATCCCTGGCCTACAGAGCATAGGCTATATGACCCAATGGGGTGAGGGGGCCTTAGCTCTCTCTACACCCAGTGGGCTATGCAAAGGGCTGCGACCAGACGGCAGCCCAGATTTGCCCCGGCCTCTCTTAGCTTTGCACCCTCTGGCTCATAGGGTGGATGCCCCTTCTGCAAACCCAGACTACAAGGATGAGCCAGGTGAGGTCCTCTGGGGGAAACAGGATTTCCTATTCTAGTCTTGGGGCTGCAGGGCGACATTTCCCGCACTTTACACACGAATACATACCATCCCTTAGTGTCAGTTTTCAAAGAGAGCTGTGGGTAAAGTGTGGCTGAGCCCAGAGAGTTGCAGAACTCTGGCTATAGCTGGACCCTGAAAAGAGCTGAATTAGGAGGCAGTGGAGCCCTTGGGAGTTAAGTTCTGGGCCCCCCGAAGTAGCCAGACTCAGGCAGTACTACCTGGACCTTGAAACAGCTGAAACCAAGCTCTTAGCTAAAGAAGCACCTATCTGCTTGGGAAATGTCAGTCAGATCTTGTCCCCCTAGGAGGCCGCGCCCCTCCATGCTGTGAACGGCACTGCTGACTTTGCCAGGTGGGTTCAGCAGCTTGGGGGGCATTCAGGAGCCCGTGTGGGCTGAGGGAACAGGTGCCAGACATCCAGGTTCCCAAACTGTCTTGTGTCTTGACTGATCTCTCTACCCACTCCCTCCCGACCTGGCTGGCTCAGAGTTAGAAGGACTGTGTCCCAGGGCACAAGTACCTTTTCCTCCAGGCTGTCACTTGTCCCAAAGGGGGCCACAAGAACCCCCGGGGTTCTGAAGGGAGGGTACGCTGGGCAGAGAAGCACTTCCAGAGGCACAGTGTTGGGTTCAGACTCCCAGCCCTGTCTCCCAGTCTCCCCACAGGCCTCTTCCTCGGCCTCGCGTGTGGTGAGGTATCTGGCCTGAGCATGGAACGTGCCAAGGGGCTGGCTATGGCTGTGAGACAGAAGAACATCACGCTCCGGGTACATCAGGTGGGTCCCCCACTATGGTCCCCACCTATGGTCCTTGGATGGTATGAGGGAGATACACTGTGGCTAGGAGATTGGTGACTAGTGTCTAGAATATCACTGCTCATCTCGATGCCAACCCGGGGTCTGGTCCTGGCTGGTGGCTCCCCTCGGAGCTCCTCTTGCTGCTTAAGCTGACCACGAGGTATGCGTATCTACTGGGGCTCAGCTTTCTGGGCATCTGAATGCCTTTCTTCTGGGCCTGTTATCCCTCCTTAAGTCTGAACTGACCTTGCTGTGTCTCTCCTAGAGACCTTGCATTGTCTTTCAAGGCTCTGTCCTCAAAAGATGGTGGTATGACTCAGGACGGGGAGAGGGAGGCCAGTGTGACTCAGCTTGTATGGATTCAAGATCAAGACAGACCTGTCCCTGGCTCTTGAGGCAGCAGGATATCCGTGCCACAGTCTGTGAACAAAGCCAGGGTCCACAGCCTGTGGCATGTAGGGTGGAATGGAATTAGGGTGCCCCAGGCCATCCTCGAGAGCTATGCCCCAAAACATTCTGAGCTGCATGTCCTTGGTCTCCCGGCAGCTCCGATGTCTGGCACGTCGCCTTCCTAAACACCTCACCAACGAGGAACTGGATGCTCTCCCACGGGACCTGCTGCTCTTCCTCAAGTAGGCCTCAAGCCGGGGACTTGGTCTCACCCTGCCTTAGTCTAGCCCTGGACTACAATGTGCAGTGACTGGTTGGCTTTGTCAGGGAGGCACTTAGTGGACGTGTGTGTGTGTGTGTGTGTGTGTGTGTGTGTTTGTCTAAGTCTCACTGTGTCTGTATGTCTATGTCTGTGTGTCTGTTTCTATATCTGTGTGTCTTTGTGTTTGTTTAGGTGTGTGTTTGTGTCTGTGTGTCTCTGTGACTGTGTGTCTGTACACTTACACAGTCATCAGCATATTCCCCTCTCCATAGCCCAGCCATGTTTCCAGGTCAGGCTTGTGCCCACTTCTTCTCCCTCATCTCTAAAGCCGATGTAGATATACTCCCACGGAGATCTCTGGAGCGCCAGAGGCTGCTGATGGAGGCTCTGAAATGCCAGGTCTGGAATGGTACCATCGACTAGAGGTAGAGACAGAGCGCAGAGCGGGCCCAGTTGTTCCCCTGAGGCACTGACACTGCTGTGTGTGCAGGGCATCTATAGTTTTCAAGTGAATGAAGCACATGTGCGAGCTCTCGGAGGCCTGGCCTGTGACCTGCCAGGAAAATTTGTGGCCAAATCTTCCGAAGTCCTCCTTCCCTGGCTGGCAGGATGCCGAGGACCCCTGGACCCGGGCCAGGAAAAGGCAGTCAGGGAGGTTCTGAGAAGTGGAAGAGCCCCCTATGGGTGAGTAGGAACGGCTTAGGCTATAGGCAGCTACATGTGAGGCTATCCATAGCCAGACTGGGTGTCCTAGGGCCAGGTTAGGGCCAGGTTCCCTGGGAGGTTTTACTCCTGACCTCTCAGCAGAAGGCATTGTCTGTCCTAGTTCCTGTTTCCCGATGTCTACCTGGGGCCACATTCTTGGTCTCTGAGCCATGTCCTTGTTTCTGGACAGCTCCCCATCGACGTGGACAGTCTCCACCCTGGATGCTCTGCAGGGCTTGCTGGCAGTGTTGGATGAGTCCATCGTCCTCAGCACCCCCAAGGTAAGGGCCTGCTACCCAGCCTGGCTTTGAGGCTGCTGGGCCTTGAGACTCAACCCACCCACCGTGCTCCATCCTCAGGATGTCATAGCTGAATGGCTACAACGCATCTCCAGAGACCCCTCCTGGCTGGGGCCTAAGCTGACTGTCAAACATCCAAGGTTCCAGCGGGACGCGGAACGTGAGCCCAGAGCCATGTCTATTGGGTAGCAGACTGAGATAGGACCATAGGGATAAGGGGTCTAGCACTGTAGAGTTTCATTTGCTCCTACCAGTGGTCCATCCTGTCTCCTCAGCTTGGTCAGTCATCACTTCACAGGGTGAATAAGATTGCCCCATTTTGTCCGTGGGTAAACTGAGGCCATTGTGTTATGGCAGGTGTGGGAGGAGGGAGAGTTGAGAGGAGCCTCTGACTCTTGCCTACCCCTGCAGAGAAAGCCTGCCCTCCAGGGAAGGAGCCCGACATGGTGGATGAAAACCTCATCTTCTACCAGAGTTGGGAGCTGGAGGCATGTGTGGATGGTCTCATGCTGGCCAGCCAGATGGACCTTGTGAATGACATACCCTTCACCTATGAGCAGCTCAACATCTTCAAGCACAAACTGGACAAGGTGATTCTCAATGACCTCCCATGGTCCTCCCATATCTAGGACTACAGCTCCAGGACTTACTCTGGCCCCTCATGGTGCCTTCTTCCATAGACCTACCCACAAGGCTATCCTGAGTCCCTGATCCAGCAGTTGGGTCACTTCTTCAGATATATTAGCCCTGAGGACATCCACCAGTGGAATGTGAGCTCACCAGACACAGTGAAAACTCTGCTCAAAGTCAGCAAAGGACAAAAGATGGATGCTCAGGTAACATCTACCTCATGGGGCAGGCGGCCTGGTGGCGGGTGTATCTTTCCTTGTTCCACGGTGCTCAGTGGCTTCTTCCCACAGGCGATCGCCTTGGTCGCCTGCTATCTTCGGGGAGGAGGACAGCTAGATGAGGATATCGTCAAAGCCCTGGGTGACATCCCGTTAAGCTACCTATGTGACTTCAACCCCCAAGATCTGCACTCTATACCCCCCAGTGTTATGTGGTGAGTTCGGGTGTCCGCAGGGCTGAGTGGATATTCAGAGCTCCCTGGTTCCTGCCATGTCCTACAATGTCCCTCAGGCTGGTTGGGCCCCAAGACCTGGACAAGTGCAGCCAGAGGCATCTGGGTATCCTCTATCAGAAAGCCTGCTCGGCCTTCCAGAACGTGAGCGGGCTGGAATACTTTGAGAAAATCAGGACATTCCTGGGTGAGTCAAGGCACACAGGAGGAGTGGCCACTACAGGAATACTGAAGACCCCACAGTCATATGCCAAGCCCTACCCTCTCGCTGCCCCACCCTTGGGTGTATGTGGGCTCTGGCACTGATGGCTTTGGCTCTCCAACCCCTTCTGACCCCAGTAGTCCAGATGGTTGCTGAGCGTAGAAGGGCTTGGGCATTGCCTAGGTAGAAGATCATCTCTGAGAATTCATGAGTGTGCTAGTCAAGAGTGGGACTGCGTTGTGCTGTGAGTTTCAAACTGAGGCCTCAACACCTGCAGGTGGGGCCTCCATGGAGGACCTGCGGGCCCTCAGCCAGCACAATGTGAGCATAGACATAGCCACTTTCAAGAGGCTGCCTGTGGATTTTCTGGTGGTAAGTGGAGGTGGGAACTCATTAGGGAGTGGCTCGAGATAGGCACTAGAGAGTCTCCAGGCTTCCCGAGGAGAAGGGCTTGGGAGTTGGTGGGGTCCTTACGCAGGATGAAGGGCCTTTTGTCAGGCAGAGCCCCATGAGGGCCTCTTGTGGAGCAGGGGTAGAGGAAGGACATAAGACAGGACTTCATGAGGAGAGGTTGGGCCTTGTGGGGGAGAGTTTGGACAGGCTCTGCTGGAAGACGTATGGCCCCCTGAATTGTCCTTCATATATACCGGTTGAAGTATTGTGGGGTGTGCTTTATTCCCAGTGGACCCTCCAACCTCTGGGGGCCTAGAGACCCTGATGGCTACTCCATGCTCTGACAGGGGCTGAGTGTGGCTGAGGTACAGAAACTCCTGGGGCCACACATTGTGGACCTGAAGACCGAGGAGGATAAAAGCCCTGTCCGGGACTGGCTCTTCCGGCAGCAGCAGAAAGACCTGGATGGGCTGGGTTTGGGACTTCAGGGTGGCATCCCCAATGGCTACCTGGTCCTGGACTTCAATGTCCGAGGTGAGCCGGGCTGCCCATGGACAGAGCTAGGGGCATGGGGTCGGGAGTCTGAGTTGCCTCCTCTCTTTGCAGAGGCCTTCTCCAGTGGAGCCCCACTCCTTGAGCCGGGATTTGTATTTGCATGGATTCCGATTCTGCTCCCAGTTTTAAGACTGAGCTGAGACCACCACTCCTAAGGCTCCTGGCCCCAGCTCTCCTGGGGCCATCTTGACCAGGAGGGGGTGCCAGGGGTCATTGTCAAAGTTTGAAGACTCTTGAACTCAATAAACAGTGGCATGAGCCTCCTTGAGATGCCCTGTAGTGTTCCTAAGACAAGTCAAGAGAATGACTTTGGAGTTTCTCGTGATCGTAAAAATACAGCTCCTATATTCACCCCTCCTACTCTCTTAGAAAGAGGAATGAAATATGGCTCCCCAGGCAGGTGGTAGCTATTCCTGGTGTGGTTGCTGACATCGCCAAGGGTAGTGGCAACCCTGAGACTCCAGCTGAGGGGTGTGAGAGGCCACCACAACAAGGCCCTGTTCCCAACAAGGCTCTAACAGAGACATGCTGTGCAAGAGCCTTGTGCTTTATTCAGATCCACCAGTGAGGGGAAGTGACATTCAAGTAACACCAGTCTGGGAATAGGCCAGAAGATCTAGACTCTGTCTCCTCCTACCAACTTGTCCTTTTGGTTGGGTAGAATGGACTCAGATCCTGGGAGCTGAGGTATGTACCAGAGCCAGCCTCCTAGGATGGGGACATAGCAGCAGGTCCCCTGGGGCCAGGGACATGTACTTCATCAGCCTAGGCAGGTGTCCTGTTCCATCTAGCAGTTCCGTTTCTCCAGAATCTGATGTTCAGGGGTCTGACTGCCCCAGGTCAGTGCCATTGGCTCTAGTGTCCTGTGAGAAGTGGTCATTTGTCCCAATGGTAACTGACATAGTAGCAGCCACAGAAGGCTGGAAGGCAGAGCCACAGCAAGTGACAGGTACCCCAGATGAACTGGAGGACTTCCTGCGGGTGGAAAAAGAAAGAGGCTCATCAGCCCTGATTGGAAGATGCCCTCAGAGCCCGTCTCTTCTGGGCACCCTCCCCTTTGTGGTGGTGACAGCCCGGAGGGTCAGTGCCGGAGCCCATCCATGACTGCTTTTCTGGTCTCAGCCTGGTCCCTTTTTGTGGTTTGGGTTTTGGGGGGCATTTGTTTTGTTTTTGCTCAATCTGAGGATTGAATCTGGGCCCTTGTACTTGACTAGGCAAATTTTTTTCCACTGAGCTACGTCCACTGATTCCACTGATATGTGTGTGTGTGTATGTATATATATATATATATATATATATATATATACACATATGTATATATATATATACATACACACACACACATATATATGTGTGTGTGTGTATGTGTATATGTACACACACATATAATATATATGTATATATACATATATGTATATAATTTTTTAAAAATTGCTTATTCATGTATATGAGTGCTCTATTTGCATGTATGCCTGTATGATAAAAGAGGGCATCATATTTCATTACAGATGATAGTGAGCTACCATGTGGTTGTTGGGAATTGAACTCATGACCTCTGGAAGAGCAGTCGGTATTCTTAACTATTGAGCCATCTTTCTAGCACCCATATATAAATTTTTGAGGCAGGGTATCTCCAAGTTTCCCAGGTTAGTCTTAAACTTGCTCTGCTGCTCAGGCAGATCTTGAACTACTTGTAGTCCTTCTGCCTCAGCCCCCTGAATAGCTGGGATTACGACCTTGGACCACCAGACTTGATCTTGGTTCGATAGCTTTTAAGGCAATCGTGTCACCGTAGATAGTTTATTAGGCAATGACCTGTGTCACCTGTCACCCATGATAGTTCCCATGAGGCAAATGAGAGGTAGGGACAGCCAGTGGTCTGCAAAGGATGGGAAAAAGGGGTGTGGACTGTACCTGAGGTGTGGGAAACCCCGTCGCTCCCTGGCAGATCCACGGAGTGGATCAAATTGGATGGTGGGTAGGCAGTGTTGGGGGGCCTGTTGGTCGCATAGGCCTGTGTGGGGCCGGTGTACAGGCCCATCTCAGACAGGTCCGACATGTTGTGGCTTTGCATCCACAGGATGACATTTGGGTGGTTGCGGGCCTTCCGAAGATCTCCCAGGTTCTGGCCCAGCAGATTTCTCACACTGTCCACACCCATGCTCTGCAAATGAAACCAGGGGTTTGGGGAGGAGGTGCAAGCATCCATTGTAACGTGCTACCTTCCCTTGTAAAGGACCCAGCTCAGTCACGGCCGCTCCCAGGACTGAGCAGGATAAGGACTGGGGGTCAGAGGTCAAATGCCATCTGCTCTCCCCTGCCTTTGGAACATGCATCTAAGACCTGGGGTTCCTAGCTTGGCCAACCCCACTCTGTCTGCCGACCTCACAATCCTCCTGCCTCTTTGTCTTGAGTGCTGGGATTATAATTATTGATTATACACCACAACGCACTCAAGACAAAGAGGCAGGATCGTGAGGTCCAGATCAGCCTGGGTCACAGAGTAAGACCACATCTCAACAAAACGAAAGGAAACGAAATGAAACAAACAAACAAACAAACAACGGAGGTAGCCCCTGGGCCCACCTTCAATGTCAGGGGGTTGAGGTTGGTGAACGTATCAATGTCCATGGAGATGTTGGCCTGGGCCAGGTATTGAAGTTCCTCCAAAGGGGCACCACCTAGAGGGAGTAGGTGAGAGCCAGGGAGGTAGAGGACTTGGGGGGGGGGGGGGCGTGGCACACAGGATAAAGCTGGGGGTAATTAAGGAGAAGCGGGGGAGAGCTGGCACAGTGCAGGGCTCACCGAGGTAGGGGCGTATTAAGTAGTAGTATTCTCCCACATTACTGGTGTTCCTAAAGACCTCATGAGCCTTGGCGAAGAGCACATCCTTCCGACTCTGAGGGCAGGGAGAGATGTCTGGAGCTCCAGCCAGCCTGGGAGCAGGATGAGGCAGAGGGGTAGGCTTGAAAGCCCCTGACAGGACCACGGAGTGTATCCTCCATCTGTTAAAGCACTGATTTGCTCTTGCCCTCTGCATAACTCCCCCAAATTTAAATCCACCGGGGACCTCAGAGAAAGTGGCTTTATTTGGAAATAATAAATTTCTTTGCAGATGAAATCAGAGTAGAAGCTGGTGTTCCTAGGCTAGCCCTGAATCCACTTCCTGGTGTCTGTATGACAGACAGGGATTTAGATACAGGCACACAGGAAAGAGCAAGGCAGACTTCCTGTGAAGTTCAGAGGGGCCTGGCCCTGCGGACGTCCTGACTTTGCACTCCTGGCCTCCAGAAGTCCTAGAGAATATAGTTCTCATTTCAATCTACTCAGTTCATGACGCTTCCTTTCTTCATTTTATGCTTTTTACATTTTTAAAAATATTATTTGGGTGTGCGCGCGCCACGGTACATGTGTGAGGTCAGTACTTGCTTTCACAGTGTGGGATCCAGAGATCGAACTCAGGCCGTGAAACTTGGTGGCAAACACCTTTATGATTGTGTGTGTGTGTGTGTGTGTGTGTACACGTGCGGATGCATGTGCAGGCACGTGTGTGTGCAGCCCAGTGTTTCGCTTCGGGTGTCTTCCTCAGTAGCAATTTTTATCTGGGACACTGGTCTGGGGTTCACTGTTTCAGCTAGACTGGCTGACCGCAAGCCCCTGGGATCCTTCTGTCCCTGTTTCCCAGTGCTGGCATTATAGGTGTGGTGATCATCTCCAGGTTTTGTTGGATGTTGGAGATCTGAATTCAGGTCCTTACACATGTGCTGCAAGCACTTTACATGTGTCTCCCTTGCTGTTTGCGACATTCTCTTATTTGACCTTATTGGATTGCGACATTATTGCGACATTCTCTTATTGGACCTCTTATGGAGGTCCAATAAACCTCTGGTGTCGTGGCTTGGGCCACTCCGCCCCCTCTCCCCAACCTCAGCCGTCCCCTGGGCCTCACGTTGGGAAGGCGGCTGACTGGGAGGCTCACCGGAATTCTGAGGGTTGGATGATCTGGATCTGCCTGAGGCTCATCCAGCATAGACGGGAACCCCCGATGGCCACAAGAAGAGCTCCAGTGACCTTGCCGTTATGGTCCAAGAACCTCTGGAGAACTGCCTGGAGACAGGACCAGGCTCAGTGGGGCTGGGCAAACCAGACCAGCCAGCTCCCGGCCCCACTGGCAGCCCTATCGCTCTCACCTCTGTCTGGTTGTCCAGAGCTGCGTCTGAGGCCAGCAGGACCATCACCGTGTCTCCAGATGTGATGTTCCACTGGCCTATTTCAGCGAGGGAGTAGAGGTAGACTAGCGAGGTGATGAGGTGCAGCTGGTCCTCGGGGATGCCGCGTGGGTAGATCTGAGGCAGTTGGGCAGTTTAAGTTGTAGCTGAGCCCTCTAGCCTCCACCCCACCCAGACCATCCACACACCTGAGTGAGCTTGGCTTTGACGACTCGCTGGCACTCTGCCGGCAGCGGGTGTTGGAGCAAGGGGTCCAGGTTGGCCCTGAGCACACGTGTGCCTAGGCAGGATTCCAGCTGGGTGCAGTCGTAGTGCACTAGGAAGAGGTCATCATGCAGGGTGGCTGCTGTGATGTCGCCACGGACACAGGATCTCCCTGCAAGGTGTGCTGATGAGCAGTCTGGCAGGCGAAGGCCTGAGATGACAGCTTGCTGGCTTTGAGACCCATCGCTAACCCTGGCCCCCACTTTGATCTTTTTCCGCTTTTGCGGGACTGAATCTTGCTATGTATTCCAAGCTGGCCTCAAAGTTAAGATCCTCCTGTCTCAGCTCCTTTTTTTTTTTTTTTTTTTTTTTTTTTTTTT